>SNQJ01S0046320.1:16238-37432 GCA_010110895.2 Picea sitchensis
GTGGGAGAATGTTGGGTATGTGTTATATTCTTTGCATGTGTGTGTGTGGGCGCGTCAGATATGAAAACTACGTCTGACGATCCCTCGTACTAGTGATCTATTTGTGTCAGGTGCACTGGGCGCTTTCCTAGGGGGGTCCCAAGGGCGGGTATGCCCCCCCTGGTTATGCGCAGTGCCCCGATTTTTTTTTTGGGGCGGTTTTTTCTATTTTTAGCAGTTTACTAAAAATAATCCCAGTTTTAGGGATTAGGGTTTTGGTATCTACGGAATACCTAAAAACATTGTATATATTGTATACTGAATGGTGGAATTCAATATAATGAATATAAGAAAGGTTTTCCCGGTTGAGGGTTTCCGGTATAAAATCTCTATGTACTTTGTGTATGAGCCATTGATTAAATTCTATTTTTCTTAAGAATCTATATGCATTGCTTTACTTCACATGTTTAAAAATTACAGATTTCATGTATAATTCAGCATGATTTAATGATTTCAAAGAGCTAATTAGTGATCTGTGTGTCACAGGGAAAAATTGCAAGGCGTTTTTGCATCCGACACTCCGTCTGGTACTCCATCTGGCACTATTACATGAAGCTAACTTAAATCTTAAATTGTGGGAGCATGAAGTGGAATCTAAAAAATACGGCACATTGGTTTTGTGCGTAATATTCCAAATTAGGTCCCATAAGGGTTGTTTCTTGAAATTATGAATGGATTGAGAGCAGTTCGTGGTTTTCAATTCTGCATTTGGTACTCCATTCGACACTCCATCCGGCACTCCATCCGACACTCCATCCTGCACTAAAACCGTAGTCGAGTTGGCGGTTATCATATTGACGACCAGTGATGGGAAAATCAAAGACATGGGTTTTCTTTGTGCTCGTGGCCTCCATCTACTAAGCTTCTAACAACCCAGATTGGGTTGTTATGCTGGGCAATTATTGGCTCGCCTTATTTCTTGAACCCACCATCGGTTAAAACACATTTAATGTAATTTGTTGTTTTTAGAGGAGGTTGACCCTCCCAATGGTTGACCTCTCAGCTTATAAACCTATAAATACCACCTTAGTGGTTAGACAAAGGGTGTTAGCAAGAAAAAGGATAGTCCAGCTCTGTTTTTCCATTTTCAGACATTTTCATAAATTTGTGTAAAACTGTGTTTTTAATTTGAAATGTTGAAATCGTGTTGCTTGAGCTCGTGATTCACTATTGAGGAGTAGCCATGACCTGCTGGGGGGCCTACCAGCAGTCTGGGTGAATATTTAGTTATTGAGTTTGTGTATTTGATTTATGCAATTGTCATTTCTTCTATTTCCTGTACATGCATTTTTATCATTTGTTTATTACTGTATAATTGTTGTTCATAGCTTAATTGTTTTAGTTTTGTTTTTGCAAGTTGCTTATGAAGAATAGTTAACATTCCATGTATTTCTAACTAAATAGGAAATAAGCTTAAGCTTAAGCTATTAACCCCTGTATGATTAGATAATAGTTAAAATTTATGTATGCTACAATAGAACAATTAGAAGTTAAAACAGAGTTTTAAAACATAGTTTTTAATTCATGATTTCTTTGACAGGGTTTTGGTGGATGGATAGTCATTAGCCTTTAGTTTTCAATTCTAGTTTGCCTATCTAGTTGTTATTTAGCTTTATTCATTTAATTTGTCATTTAGATTTGTCATTTTCTTACTTGTCATATGCTGAAATAGTGTTTAATTTATGCTTTATGAGTATTTCCTCTTTTTGCAATTTGAATTGTCAAAATAGAACTAGTTTAGTTTACTTCATGCAATTTCTTTCTTAGATCTAGGTTGCAATTTCAATTCATAGTTAATTATTGAGTTTAGTGTAGTATGAATTTTCTTCATTAGCATGGAATGCAATTGAATTTACTAGAATAGTCTCTTTATAACTGTTGATGATTAATGCATGATCAATAATTACATGGATATGCAGGATAGTTGATGTTGTTTCCATAATGGCCAAGTTCTCACTGGATTGTCTAATCCAGTCAATATCAAGTTTATCCCTCTTGAATTATCGTTCATTGTTAAATGCCATCGTGATATTATAAGACATCAGAGACACAACCATCAACACTATATTTGAGTTTTCTTGTTTTAGAAGATAATTTTCTTGCTTTCATAGATTAGAAGATAATTTCCTTGCTTTTGTAAGATAGATAGTCTTCTTGCTTTGATAGATTAAAGAGTAGTTTGTTTATCATAGATTAAAGATTAGTTGTTAATTCCTCTTGCTTTCAATTTAGTAGATTTCCTTTCATAAATTAGAAGTAGTTGTGAAGTTTAATTTAAGAATAGAGTTCACTTGTTTCTTAGCATAATTAGTTGCTTATTTATTAGTTTACTTGTTGTAGAAGTTATCCTAGGCTAGTTAGTTGTTTACTTGCTTTAATAGGTTAGTTTCTTACTTGTCTATTTTTTCTTTGATAGGGTAGTTGCTTGTCTATTTACTTGCTTCCACAAGACAGTTGCTTATTGAATTTAAGTAGGCTAATTACAAGTAGTTTTTCCATTGTTATTGCTTTAGATAGTTTTCTTTTGCTGATTGTTATGACTGAACTAGTTTGCTTTAAAGTAGGGTTTTCATTTGCTTTCTTAGAACTATCCATCGATCCTTTGTTCAAAGGTTACTTAGGGTACATAGTTTTAGTTTCTTAGTAGGGTTTGATCATTAGTAGTCTTTGCTTGAATATATTATCCCTTATATAGCCACTTCCTTAGTTAGACTATACTACCAGCCTTTCTACCTTGGCATATATATTGCTACAACTCTAAGTTTACTTACCCCGGGTTGACAATTTAATTGAGGGTTTTTAATGTGTTTTTAGTGCATATAGAACAACCATCAATATAGAGTAGGAAGAGATTAGCAACAAGGGTGGAGGTGTATGTGACATGTAGGTTGATTGGAGCTCCAATTATGTGGGGTATGTCGAAAAATGATGGGGAGGCTCAACAAGCTAAGGATAATCTAAAGGTTGCAGTGGTTAGCACCATTCCAATAGTAAGTAATCTACTTTGTTTTTGTTGGTTTCTTTATTTGATTCATATCATCTAGCTTCTAGGTTTGAGAGGGGATGTAAGTTATGATCACACTATGTTTTGGTCTAACTTATTATCACTTTATTCTAAGTGGTCGGAAGATATTAAGGGTATAGTTTTGGGTGGTGATGGTTCTGCCCCTAGCTTAGAAAGAGAAGACAAAAACCTTGTGAAGTTTTCTCTCTTGCGAATCATGACTCTTTTTGGCCTAATTCTCATCCTGAATTTAACCATTGTGCCAAAAATGAATGCTTCCATGACAGGGGGAGGTAGGCACAAGAAATTTAAGGCTTGCACTCTTAAGGAACTTGACCCTGAGGACCAAAGATGCATTACTCAAGATCAGAAAGAAACCCTTGTATTGGAGAGCTTCTTTCACTTGAGGTTCCCTAAGTCTGTCAAAGCAGAACTAGAACAAATGGAAAACATAATAAAATAAATAAGACATAATCTAACCAATGAATAGATTCAAGAGAAATTCAAGGGATGGGTTTAGGACATAGGTTTTTCTCAAAACAATGAGACAAAATTATTCCAAATTACAAAAATATATTGTCTAGTGAAACCCTTGTATCCCAAGTCCCAGAGGAGAGGAATTTGCAATAGAAAAATATTCTCCATAAAATTGAATTGTATAGAAAATTTGAGGGAGTTCACAAAGTTGTGTTTAGGATAAAAATTGTCGTTTCACATGTCATAAAGGAAACTAATGTCATGAACCATGAGGAGGGATCCCTTGGCTTGGAGGAAACACAAGCCAACCCCATCCATTTGGATGGAGACTCCCAACTTTGGGTACAATATAGGATGAGTGGAGGGAAGAAAAAAAGCAAGTGGACCCACCTATGGATGACAGTGTCTAACCTCCTATTACTTGATGTCACAAAGGTCTCATGTTATCTAGTTTATATGTGCAATTACAATATGATAATTTAGGTTGTTATCTCCTTTTGTATAGTGGTAAATAGATGAATAACTCTAGAAACTATGCACACAAGTATGCTTCTATTCAACTAGTTGAGGACTTGGTTTCCCTTGTGGGAGGCCTCCACCAAAGACATTTGTACCAGTTTTGCATATAAATATAAAGATATGACTATGTTTTTAGCTTAAGAAAAAAAATAATCTTTGAAAATGATAAATCCAAATTCTATTAGTAAACTAAATTTATTGACCAAGAAATTATTGAAACTTCATATAATTTATAA
Organism: Picea sitchensis; assembly: GCA_010110895.2. NCBI lineage: Eukaryota > Viridiplantae > Streptophyta > Pinopsida > Pinales > Pinaceae > Picea > Picea sitchensis. The sequence goes on from SNQJ01S0046320.1 coordinate 20,514, forward strand.
CTTTATATGGGTTAGACAATTTAGGGAGAATTTAATCTATGGTATTTTTTAGGGGTGAAATTTCACCAAATGGCTATCTTTTGGAAAAAAATATCTATCAATTTCGTTAAAATTTCACCTATTATTTACATAGATATGATTAAATTGATAATATTTGCCAAAAATTTACAAGTTCTAAAAGTAAATTATATGTTTATTATTGAATATTTACCTACATATCTATATGTATGATTTTTCAAACCAAAATAGTTTCCTAGAATATTATACATGTGTATAATATTTGAAACCTTCAAAAATACCTAATCTTAAAATAAATTCGACTAAGACAAAATATATTTATGTGAACGTAAATTGAAGGGTAGTAAAAATATTGGAATGTCTCAACATTGACCTCTACTCTAAATCCTTATAGCATGAATGACTATACATGTAAAATCAAATTAACAACCATTGTTTATTCTAATTATAGTGTTCACATTCAATAAATTGATACACTCTATGAGGATTTCTTAGAACTAAGCCTTATTTCCATTTTGAAGGCATTTCTCCTACATAACACCTTGCTTTGTCAGTTGCTCTCATATCTATTGAGTGGGTTTAGTCTACTATGGCTTACTCTGTTATTGATTTGGTATCCACTAAACAGGTTTAGTCGAGGTTTGGTGGGTTGGGTTTTGGTACAAGGTGATTACTAGAAATAAAGTGATGGAGTAGAGGGTATCTAACCATGGACTGCATAGAGGGAGGCCTAGAGCATGCAATACCACCTCAAATGCAATCCCTAAACCCCTAAAGAATAGGCATGAGATATCAACAATGGAAATAGTGGAAGCATACAATAGTAGGTTTTATGTAGAGGTTATGAGAGAAGTTAAGGACATTTGCTCAAGAATAAGGTAAGGAAGTGTAGGGGTATGGCACCCAATGACAAGGTAGATAAAGAGATCATATCTTGAATACTTGATATGAGATTTTGAAGAAGCAGAGACATTAAATTCCTAAAGACACTAGACATGTACTAGCATATGAAGATTTTCATTGTTATGATGACTCTAGAAACTAGAGGCAATCAACATAATGAGAATATGATCCATGCAATTTAAGAGTCATAGGAAAAAAGTGCAAGCTAGATCAACTTAAACAAAAATATGAGAATATGATCAATCTAATTTAAAAGTCATAGGAAAAAAGTGAGTAACATGTTGAGAAAGGAACAATCACAATGGGAAAATAAGAGGATTACAGAAAGGAAAGAACAAGTGCAAAGTAAACAAAAGAATTGTTTAGAGGTAAAAGGGGTGGGGGAATTGCCCCCACCCTAATCAAGGTTGAGTCTACCTCTAATTCTGAGTGGTCTCCGTCATTCCAATTTTATTACAAACTCTAAATTAGTTTGATATAGAACCACATAGATACACTTCCTTTTTATATTCCTAAAATAATAAACTCATAACAACTCGTGCTGCTTTTTTTAATAGTATGATTCCACTTCCTTAAAAAAACCAAGTCCAAAACAACTATACTATTTTCTATATAATATTAATGAATAAAAAATTAACACTTAATCATTGTTGGGTAAGTAATTAGTGAACAACTTAAACACCCATTTTAAGAAAGTCTAATTTCCCAATACATAAAGTAAACAAGGTTACGTGGCAGCGTAGTCCCCGCCAGGTTGAATTGGGATAGGAAAAAGTAGCAGAGGTAGAGTGCAATACCTGAAAAAAACAAATTGAAAGGTATTAGCCTTTGGCTAGACATTTCTATTTAAAAAAGTGGAATAACTGGGTTGATAAACAAAGCAGGATGCGATCAATAGACTATAGTGATGGTACATATGACCCCTTTTGCTATTTGCTTGTTGATGCCTTTTCATTGATGTCCTCAACGGTTGCTGGAATCGTGGAAATTTCATGTTGCATTTCATAGGTGGCATGCTTCAATTCTCTTTAGAGCCATTCTTCAATGTAGCTTCTCATTAGGGAGATGTTGATCTCATTCTGTATTTTTATGTTGAAAAGTTCCTTTTCTAATTCCTCGAAGTCAATCGAAAGATTATGCAGAGCCTGATCAATTTCCTCATTCTGTACTGAATAGTCGACTAGCCAGTCATCGACGTGAGCTTGACCATATTCAACAATGTTGTAAAACTTCTCTAAAGACAACGCCTTAAACATATCAACCTGTGTATCGAAGTCTTTCCTAGTTAAGGGCAAGGAGTTGACAATTAAGTTGGGGACTTGGAARTCATTGRTCCTTCTAACTAAGTTTATTATGGACAGCTTTGTGAATAATTTTTCTTTCTTTGCTTTGGATTGTTCACATGACTGAACAATGAGATGAAGCTTCTTGAATTTTTCTTTCCAGCATGCATTTGATTGACTGATCCATTTTTTGGATGGAAGATCATGTTGTCTTCTTCTTGTTTYTGTCATGTTGTTGACAATGGTGCCAAAAGGAAGGACCTATTTAAATAGAAATGTTCTTCATATTTTAACTCTGTCTGCAAATGTTTGAGCAAACTATGTGCCCTRGTTCCAAGGGAAGTCATGGTTTGCGATGTTTCCCAYGTCTCAGTAATCATTTCCATTATTTTCTTGATATTGTTCTCCACATATCCTCTACACGATGYGAAGAGGCTGGAGGATAATTTTAACTTGGTTGCAGGGGTGGCATTCATGGCTATTACCAAAGGATTGGCAAGCAATGGCATAGGAATCAAATCCTTTTCCAATTCCTTGACTGGGTTCTTCAGTCTGTCATTCTAGGCCTCGATGCCTCCAATGGAATCATCAAGTGCATCTTCGGTCACTATGTGAATTTGACAGATTTGGGATGGCCGCATGTTCACAAGGTTAACCTCTGAACGATATTTTCCTTTCTTATTTTTGACATTTTTTTTCAATAATCAATTTTTTAGACAGGCTGTCAAAAACAGTGCTCTAGAACATGAACGATTCATCTTCATCAAAAATTTTGGTATCATATATGTCCATTGGATGACTATGTTGGATCGCGTCTCCGGGATGATCTAGGTAGCGGAGCACGCTATCCATATCAGGCTCAAGTTCCATGTTCTCACTCTGAATTCCAGGCTCTTCCGCCTATCCCACATTTTTTTTCTCTTCTTGTCTATTGGAAGCTTGTGAGAAATATCAATTTTAGATTAAGGAGTGTCATTATCTCCTCCTCTGTTTGAATAACTCTGAGTTTCTTTGTTGTTGTGCTGGGTCATTGGAGCGATGCTCCGGGATGTCCTACTTTTGGGAGTGTTATTCATCGATTGAACACTCTTCTCACCGGGGCCTTTTCCCTGTAGGTTGTACAATTTAGTGTTGCTTTATCGTGTGTCTAGGTCATTGGTATTAGAAGCAAGAGCATTGTCTCCAGTGTCTCTATTTTTGGTCGGGTTTTTTTGAAAAAACAATTGCCGAAATCAAGTTTTTGTAATTGTTGTAGAAATATTTTATCACGGTCGAACCCTCTTAGGATTTAAACAAATATTAGGTTCAATTCGTTAGCACTAAGAGTCACCCTCTAACTGTAAGAGGATAAGCCCATTACACATCAAAATAACGTAAAAAGGTTAAATGGTTTGAGTAGGTGGATTAGTGAGACTGTAGGGAGAGGAAAAGATGGCAAAAGTAACTGCAAATCATTTCGGGACCATTGGGCTATGGAGTCCTAAATATCGTGAGTAAGGAAGGCATTTAAACCACCTATCAGACAAAGAATGTAAGTGGTGATGAGGATAAAAAGGCATAAAATGTCTGAGTGATGAACCGTGAAAAATGGGCAAGATAATGGAAAATCCTCTACCACCTCAGGAATCCATAGATCAAAGAGATGCTACATCCATACGAGAAGAAAACATAAAATATCTAACAAACCATGAAAGATGAGCATGATAGAAACAGATCCTCCATTGCCTCAGGGATCCATAAATTAGAGAGATTGCGTTTAGAAAATCAGAAAAACAGCGATAGCGTGTAAACTAAGAAGACGGTATGATAAAAACGATTCAAATGAATCTTCAATAACATATATTTACAACCCAGTCCCTCAGGCATAAAAAATGAAAAACTACATATCCCTGCTCCTAAAACTCTCTCGGCTCTCTAGCCTCTAAAGAACACCCCCCTCCCCCCTTTTGTCAAAATAAATACCGATCTATTTATAATGAACTTAGTCCACAACTTCTAGGAGTGTGATCTGGCCATCCCATTCAAAGCTTTACGTCTACGTCTTCTTCTGTCAAACTGTGTGTGTATCCTCCTGTCAACCGCAAACTCAACTCAACATGGGCCAGCAGGAAAAATGTCCATCGCAGTACCTTGGGCTGACAATTATGTCTCCACGGCCATATCCTCCACACCTTCTATTTATGGAGTGATTCAAGGTTTCAACCACCACTCCCTTTCATTAACTGATCACTCATCAGGATCGGGATGAGGCTTAACGCCTAACAGCATTCCACGCGTTTCTCTCTTATTTATTGTTATATAAGAACGTGATTGTGGGGCTATCAAAGGCGGTTTGGATTCACATTGCTTTTGAGCCCACAATTCACCATCTTCCGCCAGGTAGCTCTTTTACTACCACTGCTTCGATTGCGGGACCGCTCAAAAWTTTTATCGTTCAAGCATGTTGCGTCCCYGCAATGGAGCATGGTCATTGATCTGGTGATCTGGGCGTACTTGCTAAATTTAGCGCCACCGCTAAAACTTATCTTCCTGCCAATTTTAGGATCATTCTAACCACACTAGGAGATGGTGCTAATTTTGGTGTTTGAACAAGAACACTTCCCAGAGGATGATCTAACGTGGTCGCCTTACGCCACTATGATGATGTGTCATGAAAAGAGAGGCGACACATGTCACTTGGAAACAAGCAGATGATATGCCCAAAGGTGCCTAGGCTGAGTGCCACGTGTCATCTCCAGATGGATTCTAGGTGTCATGTCTATGAGAGCGCCACATATCCAAATTGATGACTACCACACACTTTGGCACTTCAGATCTCGGGGGTGGTATGCATGTAGAGATGGAGCTCTGAACTGAACGATGACCGTCGATCTGAGGAGGAGTACACGCAGCAGGGATCTATTAACTCTGGGAGAAAACACTCTAGATGAAAGCGAGAGGGGAGGAGCTAAAAATCCCGAAATCTGGATTCTCGAAGTAAATATTGATCATCCTATGGAGAAGGATGTGTTTCGCCTGATCTGCAACTCCGAGAGAAAGTAATCCAGAGGAAAATGAGAGGGGAAGCCTTGAAGTCCCGAAGTAAACAATGACTATATGATATGGAAGGACATGTGGTGCTTGATCTGTGACTTTGGGGCTTCCACCTGGTCTTTAAACTTTTCACAACTTTGACATCTTAATACAAATGAGTCGCTGATCTAAACTGCTCCTGGGATCTCTGCCGCTGAAAATTGAACCCGACCACTCCTTGTATTTCATCCCCAAAATAGACTACCCTGAATGTTGTGTTGTGCTTATGGATGCTTCTTTTGCAAGAAAAATATTTGGACAACTGTTGCGACCCTTGACAACTTCATGTCATAACATTGGCTCCATAGGGGATGGCATGCTCCCTGTGAGCTGCCAAGAATGTGTAGTTCCAGTGCCTTAGCTGATGGGTTGTGGAGTCAAGCTCAAATACACATTGTTGAATACAACATGTTGATATATACACTATTCTACTTACAAAAATAAAACAAACACCTGTGCTCCAGAAGGAGCTTATTTATGTACAATCCTATACTAACTTATTTTTTACAATGTGCTAGGTGAAAGAAAACTTCCACCATAGCCACCCAGACTTCTTGGTGACATAACTCTTCTTTTCACTGCAAATGATCCACAAAAGGTAAGGGAATTATGACATCGGAATGAAAACATGTTTTGGAACACTGACAATACCCCCAAATGATGATAAGACGAATAATTTTGCAGGATTCAATGCTTTTGGAAAACTCAACTCCATAGGGTCATAAAATTTATAATAAGGAACACTAAACTGGTAAGAAATTATTTCCTTCATTGCATCATTGCCTACCTATTGTTTGATGTCCTCAGCATGTAAAGGTAAGTACAATATTGCTGGAGGTTGGATAATCCCAGGCAATATTTGCTCATTTATAAGTGTTGGACATGAGATAAGTTGCACATTTAGCTCTTCCTTTTCTCCTTCATTATCATGATATTCAAAAGAGACATGTTGATTTTCATGAACATTTAAAACAACAGATACATCTGATATGATGCCATATGTTTCTGTGTTATTGTTAACATAATGAATATCATTCAACACCTCTTGATCTTCATGATAAATGTTTTCTTCTTCAGTGAATGCTTCATCACAAATCTGGCTTTCATGACTAGAAGAATATTTATGAAGCAAAGAAAACTCATCACAATAATTTTCATAAATATACTCAACTGAAAAATAATCTTTACAAAACAAATTGAAAGCTGCATGAAAATCTGTCAAAGAACTGATGCTTGCAGTGGGAAGAGATTGACACCAATCATGAGCAATCCATTTTAATGAACACTCGAAAAGATGAATCTGAACATCTTCATGCACGATATGAAATCGATGAATAAATTCATGAAAGTCCATCAAATGTTTAGCTGATACTTCCCACTCTTTTCCTCGAAATTTAGGAAGGCTTCTTTCCCAGTCAATCCAATCAGGCAGTGGATTAGAGAAACCAACTATTTTCAAAAAAATCATAGAAGGCATACCTCTGAGCTAAAATCCTTTCCATTTCAAACCAGTAGAGTCACCATTAGATTTTCAAACAGTGGAGTCACCATGGTGAAATATAAGCAGTCAGAATAATGTGTCCAACCTCGGTTCACCATCTAAAACTGGATCTATTCGTTGTCGTTCTACCAGTGAAGATATCTTCACTTTCGTCCCCGACAATGACACCAGAAATCTTAGCACTGAGAGTCACCCTCTAACTGCAAGAGGATAATCACAGTACCCATCAAAATAAAGTAAAAGGGTTAAATGGTTTGAGTAGGTGGATCAGTGAGACTACAGGGAGAGGAAAAGATAGCAGAAGTAAATGTAGATCAGTTCGGGACCATTGGGCTATGGAGTCCTAAATATCGTGAATAAGGAAGGCATTTAAACCACCTATCAGACAAAGGATTTAAGTGATGATGAGGAGAAGAAGGCAGAAAATGTTTGAGTGATGAACCATGAAAAATGGGAAAGATAATGGCAGATCCTCTACCGCCTCAGGAATCCACAGATCAGAGAGATGCTACATCCAGATGAGAAGAAAACAGAAAATATCTGATGAACCATGAAAGATGGTCATGATAGCAACAAATCCTCTATCACCTCAGGGATCCATAAATCAGAGAGATTGCATTTAGACAATAAGAAAAACAGAGATAGCGTGTAAACTAAGAAGATGGTCTGATAAAAATGATTCAAAGGAATATTCAATAACATATATTTACAACCCAAGTCCTCAGGCATACAAAATGAAAAACTACAGAGCCCTGCTCCCAAAACTCTCTCGGCTCTCTAGCCTCTGAAGAAAAACCCCCTCCCCCTTTTTTTCAAAATAAAGATCGATCGATTTATAATCAACTCAGTCCACAACTTCCAGGAGTGTGATCCGACCATCCCATTCAAAGCTTTACGTCTGTGTCTTCTTCTGTCAGACAGTGCGTGTATCCTCCTGCTAGCCGCAAACTCAGCTCAGCATGGGCAAGCAAGAAAAAAGTCCATCGCGGTACATCAAGATGACAATTATGTCTCCATGGCCATATCCTCCACGCCTTCTATTTATGGAGTGAGTCAAGGTTTCAACCACCACTCCTTTACATTAACTGATCTCTCATCAAGATCAGGATGAGGCTTAATGCCTAGGGGACTGCCACACGTTGCTCTTGGATTTTTCGTTATATAAGCATGTGATTGCGGGGTCGTCAAAGGCAGTTTGGATTCACACCACTTTTGAGCCCGCAATTCACCATCTTCCACAACATAGCTCTTTTACTATACCACTGTTGCGATTGCAAAACCACACAAAATTTTTATTGTTCGAGCATGTTGCGTCCCCGCAATGGAGCGTGGTCATTGATGTGGTCATGATCTGCGATCTGGGTGTACCTGCTAAATTTAGCGCCACCACTAAAACTTATCCGCCTGCCAATTTTAGGATCATTCTAACTGCGCTAGGAGATGGCGTTAATTTTGGCATTTGAACAAGAACACTTCCTGGAGGATGATTTGACATGGTGGCATTACACCACTATGATGATGTGTCATGAAAAGAGAGGCAACATGTGTCACTTGGAAATAAGTGGATGATATTCCCAAAGGTGCCTGGACTGAGTGCCATGTGTCATCGCCATATGGATTCCAGGTTTCATGTCTATGAGAGCGCCACATATATGAATTGATGACTGCCACACACTTTGGCACTTCAAAGCTTGGGGGCGGTGTGTATGTAGAGCTAGAGCTCCGAAGTGAACGACGACCGTCGATCTGAGGAGGACACGCGGTAGGGATCTTTTAAATTCAGAGAAAACACCCTGGATGAAAGTGAGAGGGGAGGAGTTAAAACTACCGAAGTCTGGATTCCCGAAGTAAATATTGATCATCTGATGGAGAAGGACACGTCTCACCTGATCTACAACTCTGAGAGAAAGTACTCCGGAGGAAAATGAGAGGGGAAGCCCCGAAGTCCCGAAGTAAAAAATGACCGTCCGATATGGAAGGACACGTGGCACTTGATCTCTGACTTCGGGGCTTCCACCTGGTCTTTAAAACTTGCACAACTTTGACATGCCAAATAAATGCAAGCCGCTAATCTGAACTTCTCTTGGGATCTTCGCCACTGAAAATTGAACCCAACCACTGCTTGTATTTCAGTCCCAAAATAGACTTCCCTAAATGTTGCAATGTGCTTATGGTTGTTTCTTGTGCAAGAAAAAGATTTGGACAACTGTTGCGACCCTTGACAACTTCATGTGATAACACAAGTTGCTAGAATGGGCTGCAAATTCGTCAATTTTATTGACATTTTTCAACACGAAGTCCCCGACTTTCCAAGGAAGAGGAATGAATTGTTTCTTCCTCTTCGCTTGGAATAGATGCAACCAGTAGTTGTATTCTGTGCTACTTCTGTAACAAACATTATGTCTATAATGTGACATGGAAGGAGAGTAGGTTTTTCTTTGGAGCCAAAAATCCTTATCAAAGTGTAATTATCCAAATGTTCAAGTGTCCCCTTCCTGTCCAAAAAAATGGTTGCTTGTTCAGATATGCAGGGAGCATCTTCTCCTAACAAAAAAACTTTGAAAACAGACACGAATCCATTAAAAACCTCATAAAAATAGTGGGAGGCCTTGTGCTTCCACAAGTCCTAGTACCAGAATGTTACTGGGTCGAATTCCCAGTTGACATTCTTGGACAGAGACAATTCTGGAAACTTGCAGCAATGTGCTATCGCAAAAACTAAGTAGGATGACATATAAAATTTATTTTCCCTTTTGAATCTTGATAATTGGGAACATATTTCATTTGAAATTAGCTTGCCCCAATAAAAAATGGCTTGTTCCTTGACTGTGAAATAAAAAATAAATGAGCCATCCGGGTAATACTTGTTGTGGACTCTTGTCACGTTATTCTTGTAAACAACTAGGCAATTTCGCGGAATGGATTTCTAAATGAACTAACCTGCAAGCATGTGATATCTTTAGGAACTACCTTCGGTTATTCCAATAAATTGGGCAAGAGGTCTAACCCGTTATTATGCTTTGCTAGGAACTGTTTGGAATCTTCTCCTTTGAATGCCAATGTTGGCTCTTGCAATCTTAACATCTGGCGAAAGACTTGAGGTGACAAAGAAACAGAAGAGCGGTCCCGCAGTGGAATAATTCTTTTCTCTGAAATAAATTTGTCAGTGCACCAAGAGAATAGCTCCTTACAGTCAAAAAATTCAGGGACACAGCCTGCACGAGCAATCCCAGATGTCCAAATTACTTTGTCCTGGGTGGCAGGGGTTGAGTAATAAGAATATTCCCTGGACCACTAGAAGTTCTGATCCTCGCACTCAAAGATGTTCATTGTATCTCCACAGAACTATTGTCGAGTTGATGTCATAGGTTTATGAGAACATTTGTTTTCTCCAGACGATGGTTGAAATGAACAGTTGGAACCAATAATATAACTCTCTTCAAAATCTTGGTTAAATGCTTATGAATGGGAAAGCTCCTCGAGCCTTTCACTGATTAATGGCAATCTATATGGGTGTTGCATGATGAATTGTTAGCAGTAAAGATTACTTATTGCATATTTAGAAGTGTGAAGGTGGCGGGTATGGTGAATAGAAATTAAGTATTGAAGGTTTCGTGAATATGCTAAGCCGATGACGTACGAATGACATTTCATGATTTTGAAATCAACGCTAGGAAGGGATAATATAACCCTCCGCAAATCTTGGTTTAATGCGTATTAATAGGATATCTCCTCGAGCCTTTCACCCATCAATGATAATCTATAAAATTCCTGCACGATGAGCTATTAGAATTAAATGTCACTAATTTCATATTTAGAAACGATACACACACACACACACACACACACACATATATATATAAACATTTTTTTATTATAGATAAGTGTGAAGGTCACCGAGACAGGGGAGAGAAAGGAACGAATGACAAGGTTTGAAAAGCAATCGGACGAGATTCAAAAGGGGGTTATGGGGAACACTCAGGAGAGGTGAGTGTTGCATGGTAAAACTTTATGTATCAGAATGTTTGACAACAAAACGTGTAAAATGGAAGAGAGCATGGTGGGGCAGTTCAGCGACCGGTTTGTATATTTGTGGAATTATGGGAAAGTGCCTAAGTATGGAATAGGGAAACGGTCAGTCGGACTCGTTTTCAGAATAAAGGATTGAAGATTTCATGAATGGACCAACCCAGCGATGCTCAAATGACATTCCATGATGTTTGAAATTAACACTCAGAAGGGATAATATAACCATCCAAAAATTTTGGTTTTATGCGTATTAATGGGAGATTTCCTCAAATCCTTGATTAGCATTAATGATTTCTAATTGAATACTTAGAAATACGATCTTATATATAATTTCTAATTGCTAATTGCAAAAGGGTGGGAGCACAAGAAACAACGATTAGGAATTGGATATTTATTAAACCCACCAACCCGACGATTGGCCGAAGAAATTTGAAGAAATGGAGAAGTATGGAAAGCGGACGGATGGGCTTCAAAATGGGGTGACAATAGTTCCACAGGAGATGTGAAGACTTGATAGTCAAATTGTATGTATCGGAAGTTTTCAGTGCAAAATGTACTAAATATATATAAAAACGTGTTTTTTATTATAGACAAGTGCGAAGGTCATGGAGACGAGGGAGAGCAAGTAATGAATGCCAAGGTCTAAAAAGTGGTTGGACGAGATTCAATATAAGGTTACGGGGGATACTCAAGAGAGGTGAGTGTCCCATGGTAAAATTTTATGTATCATAATTTTTTACTGCAAAACGTGTAAAATGAAAGAGAGCATGATGGGGCAGCTTAGTGGTCGGTTTGTATATTTGAGGAATTCTGAGAAAGTGGCTAAGTATGGAATAGGGAAATGGTCGGCCAGACTCGTTTTCAGAATCAAGGATTGAAGATATCATGAACGGACCAACCCGACAACGTGAAAATGACATTTCATGATGTTAGAAATTAACACTCGGAAGGGATAATATAACCATCCATAAATTTTGGTTTTATGCGTATTATTGGGATATTTTCTCAAATATCGGCTTAGCATTAACGCTTGATAATCGCATACCTAGAAATAAGATCTTATATATAATTGCTAATTGCTAATTGAAAAAGGGCATGGGCACAGGAAACAATGATTAAGAATTGGATATTTCTTGAACCTGCCAACCCGACGATCTGCAAAAAGAAATTCGAAGAAATGGCGAAGTATGGAAAGCGGACAGACGGGCTTTGAAATGGGGTGACAATAGTTCCAAGGAGACGTGAGGACCCAAAAGTCAAATTGTATGTCTCATAATTTTTTAGTGCAAAATGTGTAGCACAAAAGAGGGCATGATAGGTAATTATATAATATCTTATATATAATTGCTAATTTCTAATTGAAAAAGTGCACGGGCACAGGAAACAACGATTAGGAATTGGATATTTCTTAAACCCTCCAACCCTATGATCCGCGGAAGAAATTTGAAGAAATGGTGAAGTATGGAAAGCGGATGGACGAGATTCGAAATGGGGTGACAATAGTTCCACAGGAGACGTGAGGACCCAACGGTCAAATTGTATGTCTCGGAAGTTTTCAGTAAAAAATGTGTAGCATGGAAGAGGGCATGATAGGTGGACTGTAATACGGAAGACGGTATGATCTGAGTTCGGTAGTTTATTTTTATATCGCGGAAGTCACGGTATTGTTCGTAGGTCATGGAACAATAGAAGTCTAATATAGATCCCGCCTACCGGGAATTCACAATCGGAGAAGAGGTTGGTTATGGAATGGAGAATCGGTCAGTCGATGTCGCGATATAAGAGAATGAGTGAAAACATGAACTTGCAAGTCCGCCTACCCACGTAGCTAGACATTTTCGAAAAAACGAATAAGTGATGAGAAAGATAAAGTTCAGGGAAAAGAGAAACAAATATTTGGCTAAGCATAGAAGATGGAAAAGAAGGGATAATATATTGACATCTGTAATAGATATCCCATGTCCTGGCAAGATATTTTATGCATGTTTCTGGAGAAGTTATATACTTATTTCATATACTTGGAAAGAAGTGTGAAGGTGGCAGGCACAGAAAATAGTGACTAGGAATACGAAATTGTCTACGATTCGCGAAAGAAATGGCCATGGAAAGCGGTCAGATGGGTTCAAAATAGGATGACAAGGGTTCCTGAGGAAACATGAGGCCCCAATGGTCAAATTGTATTGATCAAAACTTTTGAGTGCATACTGTGTAACACGAAAGAGGAGCTGATGTAGGAATTCAGAAGACAGACTCCAAGATAGGCTGGCAAGGGTTCCCGAGGAGACATGACGGCCCGATGGTCAAATTGTATTGATTGGAATTTTTGAGTGCATAATTTTTAACACAGAAGAGGAGCCGATGTAGGAGTCCTAAACTCACAAGACTGCCAACCCACGTAGTTAGATATTTTCAGAAAAATGACTAAGTGACGAGAAAGATAAACTACAAGGAAAAGAGAAATGAGAATTTGGTTAAGTATAGAAGACATAAAAGAAGGAATAATATATTCACATCTTTAATAAATATTCCATTTCCTGGAAAGATATTTTATGCATGTTTCTGGAGCATTTATATACTTATTGCATATACTTGGAAAGAAGTGCGGACGTGGTGGGCACATAAAATAACGACTAGGAATTGGAAATTGTTTGAACCCACCAACCTGATGACCCACGAAAGAGATTGCAATAAATGGTTGTGGAAAATGAGCGGATGGGTACCAAAATAGGCTGAGAAGGGTCCTGGAGGAGACATGAGGGACCAACAGTCAAATTGTATTGATCGGAAATTTTAGTGCATATTGTGTAACACGAAAGAGGGCTGATGTAGGAGTCCGGAAGTCAATTTCTATATCTTGGAAGTGGGGGGGGTGGACTGTTTGTAGGTCAAGGAACACTGGAAGTGTAGTCCGCATGTCTAAGAATCCACAAGAGAAAAAATTTGGGTATGTAAGGAATTGGAGGCACGAAAGAGATTCCAAGAAATGGAGAAATATGGAAAGCAGACGCAGGGGCTTCAAATCGGGGTGACAATAGGTGCCCAGGAGACTTGAGGACCTGAAGGTCAAATTGCAGGTCTCAGAACTTTCGTGTGCAAACTGTGTATCACGAAAGAGGGTATGATGTGGGGGTGCGACACCAAATTTGTATATGGCGGAGGTCCGGGTGTTTTTTGGAGGCGAAGAAACAATGAAAATTCAATACAGAGCCCGACTGTCTGGGAATTCACGATCTAAAAAGTGCCTAGGCATCAAATGGATATTAGTTGGTTAGAGTCTCATTTTCGGAAAAATGACTAAGTAAAGAGAAAGAGAGAGTAGAGGGGAAAAATAAATAACAATTTGGTCAAGTATAGAAGAGGGAAAAGAAGGTCCAATATATTCAAATCTACAATAGATATTCCATTTCATGGCAAGAGCTTTTCTATGTGTTTCTAGATAAGTTGTATACATATTGCATATACTTGGAAAGAAATCTGAAGGTAGCGGGCACAGGAAACAACATATAGAAATTTTAAATTTCCTAAACCCACGAACCCGACAATCCACCAAAGAGACGTCAAGAAATTGTCAAGTGTGGAAAGCGGTCGGGTGGGCTTCAACATAGGGTGACGGGTTCCCGAGGAGCCGTAAGGCCCCGAGTGTCAAATTGTATATATCAAAACATTTTGGTGCAAAATGTGTAACATAGAAGAGGGGATGATGTGGGAGTCCAGAAGTAAATATGCATATCACAGAAGCCAGAGTGTTATTTGTAGGTCACAGAAAAATGGAAAGTGCAATTTAGCCAAAGGGGAAGCACTCGGTCGAAACACGTGAATCTGCCAACCCAGGGAGCAGGGAATTTTTGGAAAAAAATGATTAAGTAACCAGAAAGAGAAACTACAGGGGATAAAAGAGTGGGAAAATATAAAGGCCGAGGGAAACTTTCGTAAGCGCGAATTGGTTTCAAACAAGCCCCATTGTTGCAAAACCATCATTTTCTAGTAATTGTCAGCAAATGCTTTATTGAAGATTAGATTATATTGCAACTTGTGGGTGTAAGTGTGTTCTTGATACATTATTCCATGATTGTAACATATTAACTTAAGTATTAAACCTCTTGCATTATGGGTTGTTATCATTAAATCTTAATAATTGCATGTCTAGAAACAAGAATGATGATCTTGTTGCAACATTGTGATTTGGTATTGTTATGTTCTATTTGCATTACGAATAGAATTGAACGTTGGTTTGAAACTGTGTGTAATTCATTTTTTGTTTGCATAAAAGCTTGATGGATTGACACAATACATTGTCATATAATTGTTAGATGCTACATTTTAGAACAAATTACCTAAGAAAATACAATATCGAATAACTACAAGACTACCGAACCATGCCAATGAGAAGAGGTGTTAAATTCAGAAAAGAAGCAACAACCAAGACTCCAAGGAAAAAAAAATTAATAGCAAATCCATTAAAAAAAAAAAGAACACCGAGCACTGTATATGTATACTTAGAAATTGGATCGAGTTCTTTGGGCCAAAACATTGAACGTATCTTCCACAAACACAGGGATGGGATCCGCAACATGCAAGAGCCATCGAGATGCTATTCAACATGCATACAAAAATGATTACCATGGTTTTTTTTTATATCAAATCCTTGCAATTGTCTCCTCGATGGATCATCCTGTGGTAAAATTGATAGTTCTCATAAGCTTCCCGTGAGTAAGAAGATGAAAAATGTTTCAGGGAAAATGGAATAGCCCTTAAATGAAACTTAGGACACACCAAGAAACCGCCTCTCCACAGCCGAAAACTTCAGGGACACAGGTTGCACGTGCAATTCCAGAGGCCCAAATTAGTCCATTCTGGGTGGAAGGAGATGACTAGTAGGAATATGCCTTGCACCAGTGGGAGTACTGGTCCTCATTCCCCAATATGTTAATTGTATATCCAGAGTTTTTGGCTTGAAATGTATCTCTGGGAGCATCAACATATCATTTCCTTACAGTGAAATTCTTCCACCCAGAACAGACTAATTTGGACCTCTGTAATTCCTACTTTCAAGCTGCAAAGCGGCTATTGCATTCAACATCGGTTTATTTTTTGAAACTCCTTCTTTTGGTGTTGTCAGGACCGCCATCGCTGAGCCAGGAAGCTCCGCCCGTTATGGTTGATTTCAATTTTTGCGCAGGAGTGGGAACAGTCTTTGCATTTCTATCATCCATTGTCGTATCAATGTCCATCAGATCTTCTTCTTCTAGCTCGAAATCCATGGCATCAACCTCTACTCCAACCATCAATGCAACTGACTAGGTTCTTTGTGCAGGTAGGTTTGCCTTAGAATTATTTGGCTTGAAATATATCTCTCGGTGTACCAAGGGACCATCTCCTTTTTTTCTCCTGGGCGGAGGGAGATGAGTAGTAAGAATATTCCGCGGAATATTGGAACCTCTGGCCATCATGCCCGAAGGTGTTTATTGTATCTGAATAGAACTGCTGCCACAAGTTAACGAGAATTTTTGTTTGCTCCAGACGATGTTTGAAATGAAAATTGGGGAGGGATAATATAACCCTCCGCAAATCCCGTTTTAATGCATATCAATGGAAGATCTCCTCGAGCCTTTCGTTGATCAATGACAATCTCCAGGGTTCATGCATAATGGGTTGTTACCATTAAAACTCACTAATTGAATATTTAGAAAAAAGTGCGAACGTGGCAGTGACGAAAAAGAGCGATCAAGAATTAGAGATTTCTTAAAGGTGCCAACTGGCCGACGCACGAAAGAGATTGCATCGTGTTTGAAATGAATACTTGGAAAGGATAACACTCTTCTCTGCAAATATTGGTTTAATTCGTAGTAATGACAAATATTCTTCGACCTTCCGTACATTAATGAAAATATTAATGGTTCCTGCACGATGAAATACTAGCATTAAAGATTAATAATTGCATATCTAGAAAGAAGTACGAAGGTAGTGGGGATGGTGAAGAGCAACCAAGCAATGTACATTCTGTCCACCTGCCAACCCGCGAAACAGATTCCAAGAAATGCCCATGTATGGAAAGAGGTCAAGCGGGTTACAAAAAAAAGGGTCACAATATATACCCAGGAGACATGAGGGGT
>SNQJ01S0046320.1:61293-85254 GCA_010110895.2 Picea sitchensis
TATGTAAGTTTTAATAGGTGGGGGTTTTTCTCAGTTTAGGATATTTCATATGAAAGTTAAGTTTAAGGGGGGCTAAATATTTCATGTTTTCATAGAGTCGTTCACTATTGACATGATGTCTTTCGTAATGATTTCAAAGAATATTTTAAAGAACTCAAATGGCCAACCATTTGTCCTAATCACATTATCCTATTGAAATGAAGGAATACAATAGAAGATTCCATTATTCTTCCCGCATAAGGGGAATTATATCCTCATTTCATTCTTCCCTAACCAATATCTTGAAGTGAGGAAGGATGTCCATGATATCAACAATGTTTTCCCTAATTCATTCTTTATAGATCAAAACATAATGATTATTTCCACCTTTGCAAATTGTTCAAAACATGCATGTTTATATCCACTTGTATCCTTTATCCCCCATATAGTATTTTGACATGTTTTAATATGCATCACTCTGAAATAAAATTGTGTTTTTATCCCCTTCTTTTAGCCATATAGCCCTAGTTTTTGTCTCCAAAAATCTTCTCCCATATCAATAGCTTGTTCCTTTAACCATCCACCTTTTCAATCTCAGCATGTAAAGTATCTAGAATACTTATTTCAAATGGTCATATAATAATTCCAATTTACCCTTTATTTCTTACATTTTCCCCTTAKATTTGTCATTTTGTTTTTAAATCTAATCATTTGAAATATTTTTAATTATATTCATATTTTCTTGAAAACGCTTCATAGCATACTCTCATGGTGTTGCGATCATATGGATTCCATTCCTTGGTAACTAGAGTCTCTAAATTCCTCTACTTATTACTAGTATGATTAGAATTTAAATGGAAAGAGTATTATTTGCATTGACCTCTAACTAGAAGAGCATCAGAAGGTGATCATAAGTTCCCTCCACCCCAACACATGATCCAAATATACCTATTTCATTTAATATGTCATCAAAACAAAACAAATAATGTTTTATTTTTTTTCCCAAATTTACTACTCCTATTTGGTTGTTTGTCTAAGTAGGTTTGACTTGTAGAGAATCTACATCAACTAATTTTCTCTCTTCAAAGAGGCGACATAATAGGCCAATAGGACATCTAATCTACCACCCTATCCATATGATTCACTCATTTTGAGAACTAAGTTCAAATGGAATTCACAAACCACCTCCTAAGATGGGAAATACATATCATTAAAAACATTTCGTCAATTTTCTTTCTAGCTACGATTTGGCCATAAAAATTAACACATTTAATTTCTCTATTGAGATCTAGAACCTAAATATTACAAAATATGGTAGAGTCCAAAATATATATTTTTGAGATTAAATGACTTATTCCATCCTATTGTGAACCATATTTATTTATGCTTAAAATTGTACCATGCAAACTACTATCTAGGTAGTGTTACCACACAACCTACCACCTTACTACCAGCCCTTCACAAGGTGCCTAGTCAAGTGAAACATCAAAATATGTCACCACTATCACCTAGGAAACAACTTCCCTCTTTTAGTAAAGGATTTTATACAAAATAAGGGGGGATTCCTTGGTTGGACTTAGGAATCCTAAGGCAAGACACAACCAAACTAAGGCCTATTAAGTATCTACCCAAAATACCACTAATGAGATATGTCAAGCAAGTTAGGGTTTAATTCGTTAATGTAAGTCAATTTCAAATTTGTTTTAAGGTATTCAAGGGCTGATATAAGGATTTTTCCAAGAAACAATATCATACAAAACAATCCCTAAACCACTCAAATATGAAATTAATGATCGTAGTTGTAAACATTGTAACAAAAAAATGAGGAAACAAATTATTTTCACAACAATCTAACAAGTTATCACAGTAGCAATATTTTCATCCCTTGAGACTATATATGAGGAAAAAAAGGGCTTGAGGAATCGATAAAATTAGGGTGTTATCTAACAAACAAAATACGAAATCATAAATCCATATAACAACCAAGAAACCTTCGACATCCTTCCCTAAA
The DNA here is from genome assembly GCA_010110895.2 of Picea sitchensis. NCBI lineage: Eukaryota > Viridiplantae > Streptophyta > Pinopsida > Pinales > Pinaceae > Picea > Picea sitchensis. The sequence continues at coordinate 63,284 of SNQJ01S0046320.1, forward strand.
TGGGATAAAAAAATATAAAATGCAATTTTAGGTTTTTAATATGATTTCCAAGTCAATGCATGGACAAATATGAAAACATCTAGTTATTTTTATGGATAAAAATGAACTTATTGTTGTTATAAACCCTAAATTTACCCTAAAACATTTAAAAAGGGTATAATTTTAGGTTTTTATGATTGACTAAAGGAAGAAAGAATAGTGCCTACTATATTTTTGTGGCATATGGGGTCAATTAAAGAATCCCTTGAAGAGATGTAAATGAATCTAGGGTGATATCTAGGCTTGTACAGTACAAACCCTGGAACATCCTCCTAGTACCTTAGTAAAACTCCAATATGGTTCAAGGGAGGGTAATCCACTCGTAACCTTCCAAGATCTTTGAAAAGAGTCATTTGTTCAAAAATAAGTAAAGAGTATGCACAACCATCACTAGACAAACACAATTACACTAGCATTCATTCATAAATAAATTACACAATATAAAATGAGAGCACTTACTCAAGACATATTTCAACCTTCAAAACCATAGCAATGAACATCCATGAAATAGTAAATCCATCCACAAACTTATATCCACTAGAAGTCACTCTAACTAGCCATCCATAGTGATTTTAGACAAGAGAAAAAAATAGTATACAAGTTGTGATAATTCTCCAAAAGTAGAAATGATTTACAAGTGAGAAGTGCTTCTATTACTTATATGAGAGATCAAGAACCCTTCTCATCCATGAAACCCCCTAAGAACATAGAATAATTCCTTTATCTCTTACAAATCCTAGAGATAAGTAAACAAGACATAAAATATCCATGATACAAGAGTGGATAGATCACTAAGACCCCCAATGATGCCTCCAAAATGAAGTAAATGTGCTCATAAGAAAATATTTCTCTCATAAATTCATGCTCAATCTCACATGTGTGACACATGTGGCCTCATAGAGTATATGGCTCACTCAAAAATCAAGTGTAGGGGCTCCAGAAGTGAAACGTTCCCTCCAAGATTCCCTCCAAGAGGTGCAATGTTCCATCCCAAAGTGACATATCATCCCCCAACAAGTGTGAAATCTCATCAATAGGTGTCATCTCATCATGAAAAGGTGTGATGTCCCATCATCAAGGTTCCATGTCATCTCCAATGGGTTCTAGGAAATTTCAACAAGGGTGACATGTCCTCTTAAGGCTCAACATCCTCCAAATAATTTTCGATGACCTCTCAAACATGGTGGGACAACCTCCATCAAATGTGCAAGTATCCCCTCATCATCCTCCAAAGGAACAAGGTTCAATCAAGGGGGTATCCATGTGAAGTACATCGTCCAAGGAGGGGATCATGTGGTCAAATGTATCCATCAAAACTTGAGGTGGGTAGACTAGTCAAATGCAACATAGAAAGCGAGTCCTAACAATGTAAAATCCATTAGATAGATCACATTAAGTATGATATTCAAACTTCACACTATCTCATAAACATATACACTTTTCCAAGTTTAGGTATGAGAGGATCATCATTAAACACTATTAGGTGTGTCAGTACCAAAGAAAAGGAGTATTTCCCAACAAACCCATCAAGGAGTATGTGTAATGACATAAGGTATGGTTTGGGTTTACTTCATGGGTGGTGGCATAGTCTTGTAATTACACTAGAATTCATCCATAAAGAAATTCCACAAGATAAAATGAGACCACTTAATCAAGACATATTTCAACCTTCAAAACCCTAGCAATGAGCATCCATGAAGTAGTAAATTCATCCACAAAGTCATATCCACAAGAAGTTGCTCTAACTAGCCATCAATAGAAATTTTAGAGAAGAGAGAAGAATAATAGACCAATAGTGATAATTCTCCACAAGTAACTTTACAAGTGAGAAGGGCTTCTCTTACTTATATGAGAGATAAAGCACCCTTCTTTTCCATGAAAAACCTTAAGAACATAAAATAATGCCTTTATCTCTTAAAAACCCTAGAGATAAGGCAACAAGACATAAAATATCCATAATAAAAAGAGTGGATAGGTCACTAAGACCCCCAACGATGCCTCCAAAATGAAGTAAATGTGCTCATAAGAAAATACATCCCTCATAAATGCATGATCAATCTCACATGTGTGGCCTTATAGAGTGGAAAACTCACTCAAAAATCAAGTGTAGGGGATCCAAAAGTGAAATGTCCCCTCCAAGAGGTGAAACATTTCATCCCAAAGTGGCATATCATCCCGCAACAAGTGTGACATCTCATAAATAGGTTCCATGTCATCATGAAATGGTGCAATGTCCCATCATCAAGGTTCCATGCCATCTCCAATGGGTTCTAGTACATCTCAACAAGGGTGCCATGTCCTCATAAGGATCAAAATACTCCAAATAATGTGCAATGACCTCTCAAACATGGTAGGATGACCTCCATCAAATATGCAAGTATCCCCTTAATGTCCTTCAAAGGACCAAGGTTCAATCAAGTGGGTAGCCATGTGAAGTACATTGTCCAAGGAGGGTTTCATGTAGTAAAATGTATCCATCAAAATAGAAGGAATGTACACAATTCAAATTCAATATAGAAATTGAGTCATGTCAATGTATAATCCATTAAACAGGTTGCATTAAGTATTCTCTTCAAACTTCACACTAGCAAATAAAATTATACAATTTTCCAAGTTTAGGTATGGGAGGATCATCATTAAACCCTATTAGGTGTGTTAGTACCCAAGAAACCCATCAAGGAGTATGTGTGATGACATATGGTATGGTTTTGGGTTTACTTAACGGGTTGTGGCATAGTCATGTAAGGTTATGTATGATATTCATCTTCATGTGAGCCTTTGTATAAGGGAGTGCTTAGGAAATGAGTTTCCCTTTCCTTGGCATTGTATCTTTCCAAACCCCTATTTTCCTTTTTCTTTATTCATTCAACCTTTTTGGATTTTTATTTTCATTTTCTATTTCCCTTTTTTTTACGTATACGTTCATTGCTCTCTCTCTCTCTCTCTCTCTCTCTCTCTCTCTCTCATTCTTCTCATGGGATTATGAAGCATGAACCTTTATGGGTGACATATGACAACCAAGAACCTTTATGGGTGACATATGACAACCAAACCAAAAGAAGGGATAATGGAAATGGGAAATATGGAGCATGTTATGTATGGATTGGGATATGAACATGTTATCCCTATAGAGGCCCCCCAATAGTACAACTCTACCTAAAAGTGACAACACTTGACTAGGAGATGATGATGACCACCAAAGTGAAAAAAGGAAAGAGGTATAAATTCAAAGAATTATGATCCATCATCTAATTCAACCCATGGTCACTATTTTCATGCCAAATACATTGAGCATTAACACTTAATGTGCATCATTAAAACAAGGTACCTCATCTGTGTCATGCACCATATCATCTAATGTGAGTGAGTTGAGCATGAAGTGGGAGGAATCTATGGGAAACCATCTATAGACAATCCTAAATTTCATCATTGGAACCATTTTCTATGATGTGGATCATGGGAGAAAAAATCTCCTCTAGTTACTCCTAGATGTGAGGGGGTAACAGATAGCAAGGCCTGAAGAGGCCTTGCCACATCCTCCTCTGGAATCATTATGACTTGAATAAACAAAACATATCACTTATATTTATGTACCATCCTCTAGAGGGAATTGATTTTTTTGGGAACCCCCAAAATTCTTATATTTATGGATAAACATGTCATTTATTCCTCTTATGAGAGGCCATCCCTACTGTAAGGACCTCCTTTATAGATTGTTTCCTTCTAAAATATACTTACTCTTCTAGTTTTTCCTTTTTCTTGCTACAAAATTTCAACTTATTTCCTTTATTTGGATTTATTTATATATCCCTAGGAGCCAACACCAACCTGTCTCCTTCAAACACCAACCCAAGATTACCCTTCTTTCCTTTTTTCTGAGCTAAGATGATATCGCTTTCTTGAGTCAGTTAGTCTCATCTCATCTCTTTTTAGTCCCTAGCTAGAAATTTGACTATCCTCTTAGTATCATATCATTAGATCTAGGTATTTCTTTTACTTTTGATTTTTCTTGTAAGGGATTACCTCTAATAAGGCTTCCTAATTCCTTTATTCTTCTAAAAAATGGATGGAATTCCCTTTGTAAGGAATATCTATATCATTCTCTTCTCCAATCCTATCAATATCCTTCGTGAGAAAATATTCCCAATTACATATTCCTAGATGGTTCAATATCTTGAAATTATAAAGTATAATGGCTTTGACCACCTTTTATCATCTTGATTTTAACTCTCCCTTGCTTCTTTTGTCCCATAACCATTTTTAGTTCTATCCCTAGTTCTTTGATTTATTCAAACATATAAAATCATGTCTTTCACTATCTATATGTTATTTCCTTCCATCCTCTTACTATTATTTTAATAATATCTTCTATATCCCCTTCTTAATTCCTAGGTTCCATCATTATTTTCCCAATGTCCCTCTCAGAATGTGTTCCTAAAGAAATTCTATCCACAAAATGATGGAGACAACTTCTTCCATAACTTGCTAAGTAAGTATAAGATGTATGCCATCCAACATATTCATGACATTCCTCTTTGGAAATGTATGTTTCAAATGGCCATACTATTTACACAAACCACGCCTAAATGGTGTGTTCATGTAATCAAGAGGTTTCCTAAACTTATGGTCTCCTATTTTAGGATCAACCCCATCTGGAAACCCATCACCCAAATCTAGTTTAATTAGGATTTTTTCCATTGGCATACTCTTCATTTGACTATTATTCTATTTGTATGTTATATATCTCCAAAATTCTTCTCTAATAGACCTATACAACTCCTCATGCTACGATTATACATGGAGGTAAGGTAATTCAACCCAAATATGGATTTTTCTAGTTTTTATCACAAGGGAACAAAATGCATAACCCAATAGTTCAATTGAAAGGAAATAACTATCCCGGAACCATGGACCTCCCCCATATCACATCTTTGTCTTATTTTCATCTATATGGGAATGTTATGAATCCACTCACCCCCAAATAAAAATATGTAAGGTATCCCAACGTTTTCTTGTAGACCTTTTGCATTCATTTTTTAAAAGTCTTTTTTACTACTTTCCCACCTTGAAACCTACTAATAAGTGTTGTTTCTGAGTAGACAATGTCCTTCTCATTGATAATATTTGGGTTTATTAGGACCTTCGTTCTCTACATTGATAGTCTAATACACATATATATCTTCTAATTCATGAAAACCTTAATTTTATCAGCCAAGGGTGTTTTATTTTTGTTGACAACTAGGGATTCCTCATCACTAGTGACAAGGCCCTAATCATCCTTATTTCTACTCTTTCCCATTGGCCTATATTCATCAAAATATAATCTACCAAAGGATGCAATGAAATAAAAGGTTGATTCAATAAGATCAACAAATGGAGTCACCAATCACCAATAGCTCATTAGTGTTTCCTCTCTTTCCTTTAATTTACAACACCTAATCAAATACTTTCTCACACCCTATACTTTCATCTCCATTAAGGATATGGTTTCAATTTATCCCATGCCCATAACATAAACAAAATCCCCTCTCTTGTATACCCCTATATAATTACTATTATCAACTCTATCTTTGATCCAGTTAGGGAACTCTCCTTCATCATCACCTCAACCTTGAATGATTCCCTCTTAGAACCTCCATTCATCTTATAAAAAAAGATCTTGTTTCTTCATTCTTAGATCTCCTCCTCATCAAACCACCTACTTCATGATTGAGTCATTCGATGGAATCTTTATCATATCATCATAATATCAATTCTTTTCTTTCATTACACTAAATACCATGGGTAAGGAGAATACCCTGATATTTCCCTCCTTTTCCATTTCAAAAATTCCATCTTGGGTAACATTATTTCTACGGTATGCACTAAACCCCCCATCCATGGCTCAAATACATCCTTATTTTTATCACAATGGTCGAATGTACATTCATCACACCTACAAATATTTTGAAGATAATAATTCAATAGTCGACAATCAACTAAGTAGTTGACTTAGTGGTCAACTAAGAGATTGACTAAATGGTCAACTAGGAATTCGATTGGCCGAGCAATGAGAAATGGCCAGTTGACTAGTGCACAAAACAATGAAAAAATTAAGGAGTTTGTTGTGTTCCCTAAACAATATATGTGGACCTCATCTTCCTCACTTTAAATGAGTTGGTTACATCTTGGTCCCACATAATATGGCATTGGTTATATGGGTCAATCTAATAACAATTTATGTAGTATAGTGTATGGAAATATTTTGGTTTCTTACACTCTTATGTATATTGAGTTGTGTTCATTTTTTCTTAATTGTTGTAATGGTGTCTTTAAACACCACCTCTCTCTTGGAATACAAGCTCTTTTATCCACCTAATCCTTTAATTCTCCAACATGGTATGAGAGTTAGTGGTTTGAGATCTATCCTATCATCTGCAAGTCTTGTGGAGGATAACATTTGTATGTGATCCCAACAAGTTGGATGTGTTTAGGTAGATTGAATTAGGGTTTCAAATTTTAGACTAAATATGTGATTATGTCTATATATCGACATTATGAATTTGGGCACAAGATATTGAAACATTATTGAAGAGTAAATCATTGTGGCAATGTGAAAAATATGTGGCTCCAGATCCAAAGGATGAATAACAAAAGTTTGTTGTCAATGTGAATAAGGATGAGGTTGTAGGAGTCCTAATGACCTACATATCCAAGGAGATTCACTTTCATACAAGTGAGATTGACTTCTCAAATTTGTTTTAGAAGAAGCTAAAGACTATGTTATGTATATTGCAAGAGATTTGATCTCTCTAAATCCTCTCTCCTTTGAAGGAATTTAAGACTACTTGACTTTAATGAAGGAACTTCAATTGAAATTAGGTGAATATGGAAGGGATTTTCCCAAGGATAGTTATCGCATATAAATGATCCTAATGAGTCTAAAGAAACCATGTGACATGTTATGTTTGATTTTTTGTGCCAATTGGCCCTCGAGAAAAGATGGTGGTAATAATTATTCACTTTATTATTTATGTAATTTTTTGAATCATGCATAGGAAAAATTCCTTGAAGTAGGGAAACTTGAGGACAAGCAACAAGACCATTTTATTAAGGGAAAAGGTTGATATAATTATAGATAAATACATTGACAATGTAGCCAAAAGAAAAAACTTGATTTCATCAACTATATTCTTAATAAGAAGCATGGTGATTAGACCTCAACAAAGAAATTATAAACAAGAAGAACTACTATTGTTTCAAGAAATTGGAACATATAGAGAAGGCTTATTGGTGGAAGACCAAGGACTTGGAGGATAAAGTGAAGAAACTAGAAAGAGATGTGCCAACTAGAAGAGTAGATGACCTACAAAACCAAATTTTAGAAGGTAAGGTAGAAAATACACATTTTTGTTAGTGCTTGTCGAGCCTTTCATTCTCATACTTCTTATAGAGTGAATTGATAATTGAATATAGTTTCACCTATCATATGGATACAAATGATTCTCCGTTTTCTTCCTTAAAAGAGGCTACATAAAAATAAATGTTTGTAGAACATGATTACACACTTATTGTTTCTAGTTGTGGAAATATTGAATGTTGGAATGGTCTGATCATTGATGTGTGCCATATATCTAGCTTGAGTTTCAACTTGTTATATGTACCCCACACTTATTGTTTCTAGTTGTGGAAATATTGAATGTTGGAATGGTCTGATCATTGATGTGTGCCATATATCTAGCTTGAGTTTCAACTTGTTATATGTACCCCAACTAAATCAAACTAGAAAGGAGGTAGAATTTTGGCTAGATTGGTTTGTTGTGAAGGATATGCACAACACATTTTATATTGTCACTAAAGGTTTTTTTTATCTAAAGGATAAACTATATAATTTATGTGACTTCCCCAAGAAACACCCATGACCAATTTCACTCATAGTTCATGTTGATGACTAGAGAAGACTTTGGCATGAATGGCTTAAACATATAAWTTTTTTATGATTGAAATTGATGGTGAAACACAACATGGTTATTGGAATACCTAATTTTATTCCACTTGATAGAGTGTGGGAAGGATGTATTCTTGAAATACCCAGGATGTATCATTAGGATGCCTATAAAATAGGGAAATATTGGAGAGAAAATACCCAGCTAGAACTTGTCCATAATGACTCATGTTGTCTGAACAAACCATCACCAACTGGTGCAAGGTATGTATTAACCTTCCTTAATGACTTTTCCAAGTATATCTAGGATTATTTCTTGAAGAATAAGAATCATGTATATGAAAAGTTCAAATAATTTAGGGCATTCACTAAAATGCAATGTGGTCGCCCTATGAAATGCTTAAGATATAACAATGGAGTAGAATGTGTAGGCAAATATTTTGAAAAGTACTTGCAATATAATGGTATATCTTGGAAAATATTTACACGTTACACACCTCAAAAAAATTGTATTGCTAAAATAGAATTAGAATTTGGTAGAAATAGCACATTTAATTTAGGCAAAAGGCATATTAACTAAGGTTTGGGTAGAAGTTTTATATTTCTCAAACTATTTGTTAAATCTAATTCTAAATAAAATTGCATGGGATGTGACTAGTCAAAAAATGGAGTGGAAGGAAATCCTCAATAAAAAAAATTATAACCTTTGGACGCATATCATGGGCTCATATTCTAGGTGATAGAAGGAAGAAACTATATGCTAAGAGTTATGCATGTATAATGATGGACTACTCTAAAGATTCAATGACCTATAGGTTGTTTGACCCTATCAAATAAGAGATTCTCTATAGACAAAATGTTGTATTTTATGAGGAGACCCCAATTATTAGACTGTTGAATTCCTCTTTTGGCCTATTAAGCAATGATCCTTTGGAAATCTTATTGATTCTAGATAGGCTAACTAGTTCAAGGGATTGTCGACTAGTCGGTCAACTTCTTTTTTTGAATCAACCTTCCATAGAAGAATCTACCAAAATCTTTGGGACCACTATTCAATCAAGAAATGATGATGTTGGTACATGAAATCCTTCAACAATTGGGGTTTGTATTCCTATATGGGAAACTAACAAAATTGAAGCTTTTGTAGTTTATGTAGGAGATATTAATGACTAAAGAAAAACTAGAAGTCAAAAGCAACATGGTATTATTCTCTAATCGAACAGATGCTAAAAGCATGTGATCCAAATACATATGCAAATGTAGATGATCAACTTGGATTTGGACTCATTGTTTGGTATTGTAAAATGCAAAAGGTGGTTTTTGTAAAAACTTCAACCCTTTCCCTCTGATGGTATTTAGAGAAGCTTGTTTACTTTATCCTCACTCTCATTATGATTTCCTAACGGTCATTTACAGAATCAACAAGATCCCAAAGATTCTCATATACCATGGGTATCTCTAGGAATTTGACCAATGTGAAGAGGTTGTTTCCTAGTGAAATACATGTTAACACAGAGGGGATATGGATTCAATATATCATGGATGAATATAGTTTTGTAGTTGAGTCATAAACTATGGAATATTATGACAATAAAAGTATTTTGTGTGCTTCATTTTGCACACAACAAAATGAATCATGTGGAGCTTCATGCTCATTATTTGACATAGTTAGTACAAGAAAAAAATTGTCAATCTTATTTATTGCATTAATTTGGGAATCCAAGTCTTACAAATGGATGATGGTATATTTATTTCTCAACCTAAATATGTGTTAAATATTTTACAAAAGTTTAGAATGGAAGATTGTAAAATCTATCCTACACCTTATCAATTGAGAGGGAAGTTAACCAAGGAATGTGATTCTTTTATGGTCAATGTTACAATCTATTGATAGCTTTCCAGTAGCCTTATTCATTTAAATCACAAATTACCTAATATTTCCTTTGTTTTCAATATGGTTTCTTAGTTTATGTAGGATCTACAAGTCACCTTACAGCCATAAAGATAAAAAAAAATTATATCAAGGGAACTTACTAGCTTGGTACAAAGTATTGCAACGTGAAAGTGAACAAGTTAGCTCATTACACTAGCTTGGATTATGATAGATATGGAGATGATAGGAAGTATACATATTACTATGTGTTTTGACTTGTATCCAAACACATTTTCTAATCTTGTAAAAAGCAAAAGATGGTTTCTTTATCGACCACAAAAGTAGAATTTTGTGGTGTGATACATGCTAGCAAAAAGGTATAAGTATAGATTCAACATATCATGGGTGAACTTGGTTTTATAGTTGAGTCATCAATAATTGTCTATTGTGATCATCCAAGTACAATACAAGTTGCAAAAAACATTGTTGCACATAGAAAAACGAAGCATGTGGAGCTTCATGCTCATTATTTGTGATAGTTAATATAATAAAATGTTGTGAATATTTTTTTATTTTATTTCTTTTAGGAATTCGTGATTTACAAATGGATGATGGTATCTTAATTTTGCAACCTAAATGTGTCCCAATTGTTTTACAAAAGTTTAAGATGGAAGACTGTACACCATGTGCTACACCTTATCAGTCAAGAGTGAAGCTAACCAAGGAGTGTGATTCTCTAAAATTTGATACCACAATGTATCAACAACTTGTTGGTAACCTTATTTATTTAAATCACAATTATCATGTTACTTCATTCATTGCTAGTGTTGTTTCTCCGTTTATGTAGGATTTGCAAGAAATTCACCTTAAAGCTATAAAGAGAATGGTTCATTATATGAGGGAACTTACCAACTTGGTATAAAGTATTAAAATGACTATGTGAACCAATTAGTCGATTACACCAACTCAAATTGGATTGGATATGGTGATGATAGGAAGTCTACATCTAACTACATGTTTCAACTTGGCTCTAGATCCATTGTTTGGTATTGTAAAGAGAAGAACGTAGTTTCTTTATTAACCATAGAAGAAAAATATCATGGTGCAACACATGTTGGCATAGAGGAAGTATGGATTCGACATCTCATGGGTGAAATTGGTTTTCCAGTTGACTCATCAAATGTGGTATATTGTGACAATCAAAGTGAAATACAGATTGTAGAAAGCCATGTTTCATGAAGAAAAATGAAGCATGTGGATGGTCTTGTTTATTGCATTTTTGGGGGCATTCAAGTATCATAAACGGATGATGGTATCTTTTTTCCTCAACCTAAATATGTGTTGATTCTTTTAAATAATCAACTTCAAAATGGAATATTATAAAACCTATCTTACACCCTATAAGTCAAAAGTGAATCTATCTAAAGAGTGTGATTCTTTGAAAGTCAATGCTATAATCTATTAATGGATTCTCAATAGACTTGTTAGGGACCTAACCTACCTAACTCCTCATGTAGGTAGAATAATATATTTTCCATGTAATAAAGGTTGACATTAGTTTATAAGGCCTATTTAATAAATGTGAACAAGTCAATGTAAGAAGACCTAATAGAACCTTTCATTTATAGAAAGATCTTCCGCTAGAAGGTTCTTTAGAAGATAGAATTAGTACAAATAAGAGTAGGTGGCATGAAAAGTATTTTTCTTGATTATTAATGTAATAGAGCTCTGCTCTGCTGGAGGTTTCCCCCTCGAAGTGGCAAGTGAACATTTCTTTCTTTGAATAAAGGTATCATTTATGGTATTTCTCTTCTCAATATTTTGTTGTTCCATAAATATCTGCTGAATATTACTATTTTTTCATATTATATTACATCTGGTACCTTACAATTGGTATCAAAGCACTTTCCTTGGTAGGATTTGTGGGTTAATTTTTTTCAAGTTAGAGACGTATTCAGACGTATTAAAACTACAATGATCTTTCATTCAATGCATAAATCCATGTTCAGGGAACCATACACACAGGAAATACAAGATGTTGTTAAGCTCACATTTTGGACACTCTTGTAACCCCTGTTGGTACCCCTTTGAGTGGTGGCACATCAGACAACACCTATATACGGACTGGCCTTGGTATCGTGAAACCCTCCATAGATCAACCGATCGATCGCCTAACTACTATAGTGTCACCGAGAACAACACTCAGAAAGATACTCTCTAGTACATGGGTAATTGGGTAGTACAGATAAGGGTACAGTCTAGCCTCTTTAGTTGGTGCCTTGAGATAATGGGTTGAGTACTATTGTTCAACCCTACATGTATATCAGAGAGATATAACACAAGGAAAACCCTTGTATGTAGAAACCTTGAACACCCTAACCTTGGGATGGAAATAAAACAACAAAGGAATAGACAAGATCTATTGTCATGCAACCTTGCCTCCTTCATTTGGTTTGTGAAATTACTACACATTTCTTCCTGTTAAGAATTTGGGCATTTCGCCACTGCAGTATTAATCAGATCGTAGTATAGCTCTACATGAGTAAAAAAAAATGAGTATAGTGGTCTTGTCAACACCCTTATTTGGTACCTACCCCATTGGATTTCTCTCCTCACCCTGACCGTAGTGGTACCTCTCATTTTTAATCCTTTTTTTTTAGTGAACTCGACCCCCTTCCCAACACCTTTATTGACAACCTATCTCATTGTATTCCCCTTTTCGCCATGGTCATCGTGGTACCTATCACTTATAAGTATTTATTTTATGTGGTCCCACCCACCCATTTCCCCTTATAGGCACCCCTCCTATCCAAATTCCCAACACTCGCAACCAAGGCCTGCAACTTCCATCAACCAAAACAAGGAGAACATCCAACACCAATTTGACACCATGGATACCAAATTCATGGGAAAAATTGACACCCTCAAAACTATTGTCAACCAGTTGTTGAACCACTCTCAAGTCCCTTCCTCCTTGGAACAATTGTCCCACTTAGATGGTTTTGACGCCTACCATTCTATGGTATTTCAATCCAACTCCTTTCATTGTGACCCTCATATTCCGATATTTAAGGTCAATAAATTTGATGGCTCCAATCCCACGGGTTGAGTCACTCAAATGAAGCATTATTTATCTTTGCATGGCATTACTGATGAGTTGGCCAAAATTCATTAACATGTTCTCTATCTGGATCTTGAACACTAGAAATGGTGGAAATGGCGTAAAAATGCATGCCAAGGGTATGTTGCATGGACCTAGTTTGTTGCATAGCTCTATGAATTCTTTGACATTGACACCCACTATTTTGGTCATTTGACCAATTTGAAAAAATTAGATATAGTGGAAGACTTTATAACTTCCTTTGATAATTTGTCCTTCAAAACAGAGGGCATGATAGATTCCTTTTTCTGGGAATGCTTTATTAGTGGCCTAAAGGATGAAATCCATGCATAGGTCCCCATGGCTCACCCTAAAACTTGGTTGGAAGCTACTAAATGTGCCAAAGAAGCACAACGAGTTTTTTTTTCCTCGAACAAAAAACCCTCTTTTATTCCTCGCCCTCGACCCACCAATCTTGCCCCCCTGCCACTCTCCTCAAGTTCTAGAAATTAACTCGAGTAGAAATGGTTGAACGCAAACTCAAGGGTCTTTTCTATTGTGATGAAAAATATTTTCCTGGGCACAAGTGTAAGGAACAAAATATTTTTATGGCCATTTTAGAGGATGTTGTTGAAGAGGAAGCTAAAGTTCCACCTGTTGAAGAGATACCCCCTCCATATGCCACTACTCCACCTGCTAACCCAACAAAAGTTGAACTGTTGATTTCACTGCATGCCCTCACTGGATTCTCTTCTCCCTAAACCCTTAAGATAATTGGTTATATTAAGCATAAGAAAGTCATCATCCTTGTTGAAAGTGTAACCACCCATGATTTTGTCCACCACTATATTACCTAGGAAATAAATTTCTATATTTGTGTCGTCAACAATTTTCAAATAATGATAGCCAATGGCGGTTCCATGAAATGTGGTGGGTGTTGTGAAAATGTATATCTACAAATTGGGCAGTACCACCTAAAATATCCTATGTTTTCTATCAACATGGGAGGTTGTGGAATTGTGCTAGGTGTTGAATGGTTACACAACCTAGGCCCCATTCTCATGGATTTTAAGGAATTAACCATGCAATTCCAATAGGAGGGACAACAATATCAATTCCAAGGACTCAAAATAGGTTCCCTTGAGATCATTAGTTCCCATTGAATGAAAAATCTTCTCAAAAAAGGTCATTCATGTATTATTACCCAACTCCATTCCATTCAAGCAGTTGAGACACCCTCTATGATCCTGACCTCTAATCTATCATATCCAAACACCAAGATATTTTTCTACTCCCGAGGTACTTCCCCCTCCCCATGGCCTTCATGATCCTCCCATTCCTCTTGTCCTCGACAATCTTCCTCCCAATGTTTTCCCTTATCGTCATCTCTTTTCCCAGAAGAATGAAATGGAGAAAATCATTCAAGAATTGTTTGAAGTAGGTGTTATCCATCCTAGTACCAACCCCTATTCTTCTCCAGTGGTCATGGTACTCAAGAAATAAGGTACTTCGTGCATGTGTCCCGAATTTTGTGCCCTCAATAAACTCACCATAAAAGACATGTTTCCCATTCCTGTCATTTATGATCTCTTGGATGAATTAAGTGGTCCTTAGTACTTTACTAAACTTGATCTTGATTCTGCCTACCACTAGATACATATGAAAGATGAAGACATTCCCAATATTTCCTTTAGAACTCATGAGGGTCACTATGAGTTCTTGGTCATTCCCTTTGGCCTGTGTAATGCCCCATATACTTTCCAAATTCTCATGAATCATGTCTTTTTTCCTTTTATCTGTCATTTTGTCTTAGTTTTATTTGATGATATTCTCATCTATAGTAAAACTTGGACATCCTATCTCTCCCATGTGGATCTAGTTCTCCATCTACTCTCTCAGTACCAACTTTTCCCCAAACAATATAAATTTTCCTTTGGAGCCTCACAAGTGGAGTACCTAGGTCATATTGTTGGAAAGGATGGTATAAGGGTGGATCCTAAGAAACTATAAGCTATGTAAGATTGTCCTCACCCTACAACTCTTAATAGCTTACGCAGTTTTATGGGTTTAACAGGTTGTTATCGCAAGTTTGTTAAGAATTATGGAAAAATTGCAACACCTCTCACTTCTCTCCTTAAAAATAATTCCTTGACTTGGAATCTAACAACTAATCAATCCTTCCATGCCTTGAAAGAGGCTATGTGCATGACGCATGTCCTGTAACTTCCTGACTTCACCAAGACTTTTGTCTTGGAATGTGACACTTCAGGCAAAGGAATTGGAGTAGTCCTTATGCAAGATGGTAGGCCTTTGGCCTTCACTAGAAAACAACTTTTAGAAAGAAAATTGGGCCAATCAATATATGAAAAGGAAATGCTGGTTATTCTGCATGTCATGGATATTTGGTGTTCTTATTTATTAGGGAAACACTTCCAAATTAAAACTGATCACTATAGCCTCAAGTATTTTATGGATCAAAGAATTTCATCCCTGAAGCAACAAAACTAGGTAACCAATCTCTTTGGGTATGATTACGAGATCATTTACAAGAAGTGAAAAGAAAATGTGGTGGTTGACACTCTTTCCCGAAAATATGAAGAAGAAGGGTCCCTCTTTCCCCTCTCCTTCATTATACCAGATTGGCTCCAAATTATTCTCCAGGAATGGATGCAAGACCCCAAAATATCTCGCCTAATCCAAGAATTGCAAGAATATTCTCCAACTTCTACAGGGTACTCTTGGCACAATAATGATATTCTCTACAAAGGTTGTCTATGTTTAAGCAAACAGTCGCAACTTAAATCCACAATGCTTTCTGAGTTGCTTCACCCATAGTTGGGCATTTGAGGTTAACCAAAACTTATGAATGGATCAAACATTCTTTTTTTTTGGATGGTATGGAACAGTGCATCCACACCTTTGTGGTTGAATGTGATGTATGTCAATGAAAAAAGGGAGAAATAGTCAAAGCACTAGGCACACTCCAACCACTTCCAATTCCCCCTTTTATTTGGTGGGATATTTCTATTTATTTGATTATGGGACTACCTAAATACAACAATAAATCAATTATCATGGTGGTCATTGATCGTATTTCCAAATATGCTTATTTCTGTGCTCTTCAACATCCCTTCACTGCATCCAAAGTGGCTCAATTTTTCATGGATAATATATTCAAACTTCATCACATGACTCATTCTATTGTCTCTGAAAGGGATCCCACATTCACCAATAATTTTTGGAAATAATTATTCAAGCTACAAGGCACCCAATTACATATCAACACCGCCTATCATCCCTAGAATGATGGCCAAACTGAAATTGTCAACAAGTGTTTGGAAACATATTTGTGGTGTTTTTCATCTGACTGACAACATCAGTGGGCTCAGTAGTTACCAATATCTGAATGGTGGTACAACACATCTTACCATACAACTACTCACATGACTCCTTTTAAAGCAGTCTACAAACAAAATCCACCTTCGATTCTCTCATATAGGCTAGGTGTCTTAAAGGTTCAGTAGGTTGACAAAAATCTTACAACACGAGAGGTCATTCTTTGTACCCTCAAATAAAATTTGGTGTTGGCTCAAAATCACATGAAGAAACAAGTTGATCAAGGTCATTCTGAATGTCAATTTGTTAAAGGGGACTAGGTGTTTCTTCTTCTACAACCTTATAATAAGACTTCACTCAAAGCTAAACATTGTCAGAAGCTTGCTCCCAAATTTTATGGTTCTTATGCAATTCTCAAGTGTGTGGGGCTAGTGGCCTACCAATTAGCTCTGCCCAATTATTCTAAGCTCCATCGTGTTTTTCATGTCTCATACTTAAAGAAGATGATTGGAACTAAGTGCCAAACTCAAAACAGTCTCCCTAAGTTGGATGAAGAAGGTTCCATTTGATTTCATCCCCAAGAAGTCTTGGACCAACAAGAGCGTCGTCTCCATAAATGCACCATCAAGGAAGTATTAGTGCAGTGGAAAGATATAACTCCAAAAGATGCAACCTAGGAGCCTGCCACCATTCTGTAACAATTTTCTCATCTTAAGCCTCGAGAACAAGGTTGTTTTTCAATGGGGAGGGCATGTTAGGGACCTAACCTCTCTAACCCCTCACATAGGTAGAATACTATATTTTCTATGTAATAGAGGATGATATTAGTTTATTAGGCCTATTTAATAAATGTGAACAAGTCAATGTAAGAAGACCTAATAGAAGCTTCTGCTTCTAGAAATATATCCCGCTAGGAGGTTATTTGGAAGATAGAATTAGTATAAATAAGAGTAGGAGGCATAAGAAGTCTTTGTATTGAGTATTATTGTAATAGAGATCTGCTATGTTGGAGGTTTCCCCCTCAAAGAGGTAAGTGAACATTGCTTTATTTGAATAAAGGTATCATTTCTAGTGTTGCTCTTCTCAATATTTTGTTGTTTCATTGATATCTACTGAATATTATTGTTTATGCATATTATATTACATCCGGTACCTTACAAGCCTCTTTTATTTAAATAGTAGTGGGTTTGATATTTTCTTTGTTGTCAATGTGGTTTCTTGGTTTATGTAGGATCCACAAGAAAGTCACCTTAAAGCTACAAAGAGAGTTGTTCATTATATAAAGGGAACTTAGTAACTTGATCTAAAGTATTTAGTGACAAAGTGAACTAGTTAATTAGTAACACATACTCAATATGCAATGGAATAGGAAGTCTACATCTGGCTATGTGTTTCACATAGTAAAATGAAGCATGTTGATCTGCATGTTCATTATTTGAGACAGTTAATACAAGAAAATGATGTGAATATTTTTTATTGCATTTATTTTTGGGCATATAAGTCTTTTAAATGGATGATGGTATTTTTATTTCTCAACCTAAATATTTGTTGAATCTTTTATAGAAGTTCAAAATGGAACATTATAAACCCTTTGATGCACCTTATTAGTCAAGAATGAATATAAACAAGGAGTTTGATCTTTCATAATCAATACCACAATCTATTGATAGCTTGATGATATCATTATTTCATAATGAAAATATAATGGAGTATCCACAGTAGTCATTTAGTATGCCAACATTTCAAATCCTTATTTATGTAACTCACAATTGCCTTGATATTTATTTTTTTGTTAGTGTGGCTTCTTGATTTATGCAGGATCCCCAAGAAAGTCGCCTTAAAGTGACAAAGAGAATTGTTTCTTATATTAAGGAAACTTAATAGCATGATATAAAGTATTGCACTAACAAAGAGAACTAATTAATATGTTACACTAACTCACAATTGGCTATAGATTGCAATGAAGGGAAGTCTAGATATGTCTATGTGTTTTGACATGGATTTAGACCCATTGTTTGGTCTTGTAAAAAGTAGAAGGCGGTTTATTTATTGACCACATAAATAAAATATAATGTTGTAGTACATGTTGGCACAAACGTAGTATGGTTTCAACATCTCATGAGAGAAATTGTTTTTCTAGTCGAGTCATCTACTCTGGTATATGATAACAATCAAAGTGCAATACAGATTGCATAAAATCCTATCCCACATAGCAAATTGAAGCATGTGGATATTCATGCTTATTATTTGAGATAATTCTTACATGAAATGTTGTGAATCTTCTTTATTGGAGGATAGGCTACCATTTTGTTGATATTTTTATAAGCCTCTCTCAGAAGATAAGTTTGTGAAACTTTGATCTATGTTTGGGCTTAAGGAATTTACAATTATGCAAAGGTGTGAAAAAGTAATTTTACTTCTTGAATATTTAGAGTCTTGTGATGATGGTGGGGTGTTGGAACAATAGGTTATGCAATTTCATCAAACCTATGGATAATTTAGAGATAGTAAGTGAACGTTGACCAAGTGGTACACTAAGAGATCAATTGCATTGTTGACTAGGCAGTCGATTGGTCAGCTAGTTAGAACCAAACAATCAACTAACACATAGAAAAAGGTGAAAATTAAGGATTTTTCTATGCACACTAAACAATCTATGTAAGATGGCCCTAGGGATTGATTTGATAAAAATTTGTGTAGTGTATTGTGTATGGGAATCTTTTTCTTTCTTACATTAGTATGTATATTGAGCTATTCTTCGTTGTACTTGAGTGTTGGAATAATGTCTTTAGACACCACCTATTTATTAAAATACTAACTCTCTAATCTATCTAATCATCTAATCCTCCAAGAAAAAAACCGTAGTTTTCCACCCACCTACTACCTTCTCTTGTGATGGAAAAATGCAACTATCATTAAAAAAATTGAAAAATCCAAGGAAATATCAACTTGTTTTTCTTCCTCCATTAATGAGGATCCATACTCATCACTCAAATATTGAATTACAATTAAAAAGTATAATCACATATAGAACAAGAGGGATTTTCAAAGGAAACAAGTCCATTCCTTCAATTAAAATTAAAAATGAGTGGCAATAATTGTAGGAAAGGCAATTTACTTTGCTCACAAAATCATTTAGATTAGAGAAAACACACAATACACGTAGATATGAGATGGACGAGGAAACAAGTTATGTGATGTGTTGCAAAAGTGGAAATTTTTGGCCGATGTGATACATCGCAAAAGTGGAATTTTTTGGCCCACACAATACACTGGGGGAACAAAAACCTTTGGCTCATGCAATACATCACCCAAGTGGAAAGTTTTGGCTAATGCTATACATCGGGGGAAAGGAAACATTGGGTTTGTATGATGTACCATGGAAGTGGGAAGTTTTGGACCATGTGATACATCATGGAAGTGAAAAAAAATTCCCATGCAATATATTACAAGAAACAAAACATTGGAAGGTTGCAATGATCGGGTGGAGACAAAGTAACTTTAAGTGCAATCTATCATAGAAAAAAAAACTTTCAATGCAATATGTTGCTGAAAAAATAACTTTCAATGTGATATGTCATAAAGAAAGAAAATTCCAATGCAATACATCCTATCTTTGAAGAGGTGTGATATATTACATGAATATGAACTTTGTCATTGTGTGATATGTCACAAACAATCTAACTTTCGGTACAATATGTCACAAACAAATAAACTTTTAGTGTGATATGTCATAGACACATGAATTTCCAGTGCAATATGTCACAAACAAAGGAACTTTCAATGTGATATGTCACAGACAAAGAAAATTTGCAATATTTCATGGACAGAGGAACTTTTAGTGCAATACAGCGCAAGCAAATAAATTTTGGGGAACATGCAAAGGGATCGAAATTTGAAAGAATTCTAAGTGATTTTTAAGGAAGATACAAAATAGTTCACTTAGAAATTTCACGTTGTTGTGATGAAGAAAAATTTGAAAAAGTGTGATATGTCGCACAAAAAGAAACTTTGAGGAGGTGTGAAGTATTGCATGAAATTAAACTTTGGTGTTGTGTGATATGTCATGGACAAATAAATTTTAGTGTGATATGTCACAGACAAAGTCATTTTTAGTGCAATATGGTGCAAGCAAACAAATTTATGGAACCATGCAAAGGGATCGAACTTTGAAAAAATATTCAATACAATATGTCGTGAACAAAGTAACGTTCAGTGCGATATGTCATGTAAAAATGAATTCTTAAGGAGATATGTCACAAGAAAAGGAGCTTTCAGTGTGATATTTCATGGATAAAGGAACTCTCAGTGGGATATGTTGTGGACAAAGGAACTTTCGGTGCAATATGTCGTAGACAAAGCAACTTTCAGTGCAATATGTCGTGGACAAAGGAACTTTCAATGCAATACAACACAATAAAACAAATTTCTGGGAGCATGCAAAGGAAACAAAATTTGATGGAATTCTTAGTGATTTTTAAGGAAGATGAAAAATATTTCACTTAGAAATTTCCCTTTGTCATGATGAAGCAAACTTTGAAATAGTGTGATATGTCACACAGAAAGAAACTTTGAGAAGGTGCAATGTATCGCAAGAAAGTAAACTTTGTCGTGGTGAGATATGTCGTGGATAAAGTCACTTTATATGTGATATACAAAATGAGTTTCCAAAGTATATTGCTATTTTTGAAAGCATGTAAAGGGATCAAAATTTGACAGAATTCTAAATGTTTTTTTTTTCAAATGACTATTTTTTTTGTACAACTTGCACGAAATGTTTCAAGGTATTAACAATTAAAAGAAGTGTGATGCAGACATCGCACCAAAGATTTGCTAAATAGTGTGATATACAAAATGGCTCTCTAATATATATCGCACCAAAATCTATACCATGTGATACACATTAGGCAAGGTTTCTAGGGCACACCATTATAAATTTTTTGTACTCACCTCCGTAAACATAGTTTATAAAAATAGTGTGATATACAAAATGGGTCTCTAATGTATATCACACCAAAATCTATACCATGTGATATACATTAAGCAAGGTTTCTAAGCACACCATTGTAAGTATTTTGTACTCACCTAGGTAAACATAGTTTATAAAAAATAAATGATCAAGTAAAAAGATTAATACAACTATAATATTTGGAAAATTAGTTGTTTAATATTGTAATCTAAGAAGTTATAAGTATTTTGTACTCACCTAAGTAAACATAGTTTATAAAAAATAAATGATCAAGTAAAAAGATTAATATAACTATAATATTTGGAAAATTAGTTGTTTAATATTGTAATCTAAGAAGTTAGAATTTGTATAAAATTTAAAATTTAGATTGAATTTAAATAATCTACATTGATTTAAAAATAGATGAAATATTTAAAACATGTAAAAAAAACTTAAACCATAGCAAAATTTAATTCATATTTAAAATTTTTACTAACTTTTTATTTAAAAATCATTTTACCATAAGATTAATTTATTATTTTCATAAATATGAAAAAAAAAATTATTATAAAATTAATTGGCTCCTTTCATATAAATAGAATTGTGTGTGAATTTGTAATCATAAAATAAAATTAAAAAAATTAATTTAATTAAATTGTATATAAAAATTGTAAATATTAATATAAAATTAAAAAAAAATAATTTAATTAAATTATATAATATAAAGTGTAAATATTAATGAAAATTCTTA
>SNQJ01S0046321.1:83799-115325 GCA_010110895.2 Picea sitchensis
CACAGGGTAAAACATCCCTGTGGGAATTATCAACCACTGTTTACAAAAAAATATGGGAATAATCTCCCAAGTCTCTATTTCTGACTAAATCTAACAACCTATAACAAAACTATATCACAAAAGTATCTCCTAAACTGCCACAACATATCCAATTGGTCATTGAAATTTGTATGCACCTGAAAGTGGACAAGAATAGACAAGTTTAGATGATATTTTATTTGTAAAACTAACAAAAAATCTAAATCTTAAGACTAGCTAACATAATCAAACGATTCTGTAGCTGGTCTAATTTGAAAACATAACTGTTTTAAATCAATCCAAAACTAAAAAAAATATATATGACCTATTAAACCAAATATTTAATTGCTAATTGAAAACAAAGCGAATCATTTAAACCAAAAATTCTATGCTAATTGAGAGCAAACGAAATCGTGTTTGAATCTATTTCAATCAAAACAGACCCTAAAAGAATATCAAGAAAATCTCTGGTAAGAATTAAATATAGACATAATATGTCAATCCAACACTCAACAGAATCATTTTTTAAATCCAAACTAACAGAGCCGTATCAAATATGTCTTTGATACTAATCCAACTCATACAAATAATTATGCTAATTCAAGGCACACAACATTTTTTGCAAATCAAACCAAACAGAAATGAAAACAAATCAATCGTTTATACTAATCTGAGAACAATAAAATATTATTAACCAAATCATAGTTGTGTCTGAGTTTAGCAAAACAAATCTTCTATACATGATTCATAACGAAATCATTTTTGATAATTTGAAAATAACAAAATCGTTTCTGGTAATTCAAAGTCAATAGAATTGTTTTGAATATATTAAAAACAAACAGAGCTAATCGAAATCAAACCTAATCAGTTATATTAATTCAAACCAACTCATAAAGCAAAAACAATGTTGAAATACATACCTAGGCAGTAAGAATATGATCAGGATAACTTTGAATTAACAAAAGTCGTTGCTGCTTCGACATTTTAAAGAGAACAGAGACTGCTTGAAAAATATTTGGATTGATCAAGGGTTTCAACAGGAGGTTGAGGCACAAGGCTAGACAGGTGGAAGGGGTTCTGAGGCCCAGGTCTGGAGAAGTAATAAACATTCCGACAAATGTACAGAGACCCAAAACGCACCTTACAGCCACAGAGAGGATATGAAAATTGACCCGTAAAACATGAGCTAGATCTCTATAATAACTCACTTTCTGAGGAAATCACCCACAAGGAAGGTAAAGGGGCTAATTTTAGTTCTGGGGTTTCAAGGGTTTGATCTGACTCAAAATCATTTGCCCAGAATTGCTCACACAAAAACGTGTCTCTGGGATGCAATTATGGGGTCAGCCTAAGCAGTCTTCTCTGGAAATAATGAAAGCAAAACTTACTCTGAACACCATGGGGGTTAAATTCGCCCTACAGGAGCCATGAGAGAACACACAGTGGAAAGGGGTTTGGACAAGGTATACAGAGGACCGATGGCTCACTAGCTTCCCCAAAAACCAACAGAGGTAACCCGAGATACGAGGCAGGCAATAATGTCTAAGTGTGCGAGGGTGGTGGAAGGAAATAACCATGCAAAACAGTCATATCCAAATGTACAACCGACGTCGCATATGGTGATTCAAATCACTATTGCAATGTGTTAAAAGTAATGCCATAGAAACAATTGACGAAAACTATGGTAAGTTGACCAAACATTTGCATAAGCATAGTGTTTGCATGGTTTTAAAATCAAAACAATGTTTCGAATAAGGATTTGACCATAAAACCTATGCATTGTATGAAACTATTGAATTTAAGGATCTAATAACCATGTTAATGTGTTGTTATGAACCCATCGAATTCGATCAAAAGCAATAGAACATCAAACCACCAATGTGTTAAGGACTCAATGACACTCATTATAACATCATCACAATCTTATAAGAATGAAATCATATTCGCAACAAAAGAATGCCAAATGAGTAAAGATTTTGGTGTCTTGCCAACTGTGTGACTATAATTGAATTGGAAATGTAATGAGCACATAGACAAGAGTAACCATAATAATCCAGTGACGATTTTAATGCTATTGCTGTGACTTCGAAATCAAAATTTTCAAGCTTGCAGTCGTGAAAACGAGAACAAAGGCAGGTGTGCGAATGAACAAAAGATTGTGATTAAAGTCAAGGGTTCCAAAACACTTGTGTAGGCATCTTATAGGGATAGGATAAAAATGCGAAACGGCTTCCAACAAAGTTATAACAAGAAATAAATTGACTCATGAACCCATGGTAGAGAGAAATATTTCTAAGTATGGAAATATACAAGGAATAATTATGAAAGACTTAATATATTTGTGGATCCACTTGGGTGCAAAATAAAGGTGACATAATGTGATGATACATTTCATAGGCCATGGAAAAAGTAACAAAAATTGAGAATGGGTTTTGAACGCGTGCCAAAATTAAGAAATTTTCTAAGTATGGATGAAATTATTTGACGATTGAGATTAAATTTGAATGGATAATCGGATAGTAGCTAAGCGATGAAGCTATGATGCTCGAGCTAACAAATTTATGTCATGTCATTAACGATCTTCTTTCTCAAATATTTTGAAGGGGAAAAGATAATTTTTCATGGCAATTCTTGGATAGTGGATTCCATGTATTCACTCAAGAATGTAAAAAGGAAATCTTAAGAATTCAAAAGAAATCGGAAATAAATTATTTCTGGTGAAATTATGAAGAAAAAGATGTTGCATAAAATGATGGATTTGTTAAATACGTGTAGTCTTACAAATACTATTACATTCACATTTTACAGAATGAATAACAAAAATAGAACCAAGAATAAATCAACAAAAGTATCATAGATAAGAGACATAGATTATGCCCAAGGAACTTACAATTATGAAGATGAAGGAAGAATATTTGGTGTGGGAATGGAGAAGGCAGAGAGGAGGCCATGAATTTGGTAGAGACTATAAAGACTCTAGAAATATAGGTGAAAAGCTATAAGGCTAATAATGTGAGACTTATGAAGGATAAAGAACAACAATAAGTATTCAACATCAATATGTTGTATAGCGTAGATAGAATAGAGAATAAATTGGATAAAGAAATAGAATCAAGTAAATCAAAGAGCCATAAACTTCAAGATAAAAGAATAGAATCTAGAAGTGTTGATGGGAATCATCATCAAGAAGAAAGGAATTTAGTAAGGACGGAAGAAATTAGTCCAACTTTATCTATTGTTAAGAAGCATACAAGGAGGTCTAGAGTGGATGAACTTCAAGGATAAATGAGCAAGATTAAACCTCATGCCTTTGATTGTGAACACAACAAATATGCATATACATATACTTCGTTGATTAGTACAAAAAAATACTTTCAGTTTCACAATTACTCCTCATAGGAAGAGGGAAGAATTTCTATTTACCAGTTGAAAGGAAAAGCCTAAATGTGGTGGGACCAGCTTGTGCAATTACAACAAATTGATGAGAAGAGGATCACTTGGAATCAATTCAAGAGATATTTCTAGAAGAAATACTTGATCAAACATTACTATGATAGGCAAATGAAGGAGTTGTTTGAACTAAAGCTTGTAAGTATGACTATGGATGAGTATGAAAGAAGATTATTGGAACTATTGAAGTATGTTGACTTTATTGAATATGAACATGTCAACATTCAAAGGTTTCTTAGTGGGATGCCAACAATATTTAGTGACAAAATACATTATGATGATCACAAGAACTTGGGTGAATAAATAAGGAGAGCCAAGTGCCTCTATGATAAACATAGAGGAAAAAAAAACTTCTACAAGGCTTGGAAATATATGAATAGGGGCAAGATGGATCAAAGGAAAAATGTAAACAATCCGCCCTTTTTCATAAACAAATCCCAAGGGAAACCAACTCAAAACAAGTCCAGAATGTCAAAAACATTGGGGAAAATACCAAGGAAGCATCCCATGAAATGTTTGGGCTGTGAAGGAGGTCATATGTACAAATATTTCCCTCATAGAGGTGATAAATTTAGGCATTTTAACAATGTACAGCAATATGAAATAGTCGAAGACATGGGAATAAGAATGCCAAGGATCTATGCAACACTGGAAAACAAGAAACATGGATTTAAATCTTACATGATTTAAGTAGAAGGTAAGATCAATGATCAACCTATTTTTATTTTGATTGATTCAGGAACTATTCATAGTTATATAGATCCCAAAATGGTGGAAAGATTCCAATTGAAAAGAAGCAATCTTGAAAAATCTTGGTTGGTTCAGTTAGCTACAGGAGCTAAAATAAAAATTAATGAGATAGTCAAGGATTTTCCAATGAACATGAATGGACTGAACACAAAGACTAACTTGAACATCATATATCTGGGTTCTTATGATTTACTAATTGGTATGGATTGGTTGGACAAGAATAATCTTGTCCTGGATTGCTATAACAAAGCATTTACTTTCTTAGGTGAAGATGAAAAATTGAGGACAATTCAAGGTATTCCAAGAGCAGTAACCCTTAGAGAAGTTTCATCCTTTCAGCTGAAGAAAAGCTTCTGGAAAGGATGCAAAATATTTTTAGTGCATATGGAAGAGGAAACTAAGGAAAAAGTTACAACCATCAAATACTATGCAATCTTGAAAGCATTTGAGGTCGTAATTAAAGAAATACCAGGGTTGCCACTGAAAAGAGATATAGATTTCTCTATGAATTTGATGCCTGGAGATGCACTAGTGTCCAAGACTCCTTATAGAAGAGTACACCATAATTGAAGAAATTACAAATGAAACTTGAATAAATCTTGAATAAGGGACATATATTCCCGAGTGTGTCTCCTTGGGGTTCCCCAATGTTAATTTCCAAGAATAAAGATGGTACTTTAATATTATGTATTGACTTCAGATAGTTGAATAAGGTGACCGTGAAGAACATGCATCATTTTCCAAGGATAGATGATATATTTGATAAAATTAAAGACAAAAATATATTCTCCAATATTGACCTTAGATTAGGCTACCATCAAGTGAGAATCAAAGAGTAATATATCATCAAACCCACTTTCGGAAAGAGATATGGTCATTATGAGTTTACAGTGGTGCCATTTGGGTTGTCAAATTAACCAACTGTCTTTATGTGTTTGATGAATGGTATTTTGATCAAATACTTGGATATGTTTGTCATTGTATTCTTGTATGACATTAATATATACTTAATGTATGAATAAGAGCAAGAGAAACACTTAAGGATGGTGCTACAATTATTGAGGGAACATTAGTTGTATGCAAAATTTAGCAAGTTCGCATTCTATCAAAGCAAGATATATTATTTGGTCCATATCATTTTATAGGAAGGGATAGTTGTGGATCCTAAAAAGATAAGATCCAATGAGGGATGGACAATACCAAAGAATGTCTCATAGGCGAGATAGTTCATGGGATATTTTGGATATTATAGAAGATTTATTAAAGGATTTTCAAATATTGCTCACCCGATTACTTCTTTTCAAAATAATGGTGAAAAATTTGAATGGACTACTGACTTTGAAAGAAGTTTTCAACACTTGAAATACTTCTTGACAAGTGCACCTATCTTGAAGATTGTTGACCCTGATAAATAATTTGTTGTGAGCACTAATGCATGGAAATAAGGACTTGGTGGAGTCCTTAGTAAGAATAGACATGTGATATGATACGAATCAAGGAAGTTAAAAGAATACAAGAGACACTATTGTTTAAACAAGATTTTCCTCACCATTGCTATCTTGCACAGAGGGCCTTTTCCATTTCCCTATGCAGACTTATCATCCCTTTTTGATGAATCCAGAGCTAAAAATATACATTTTTCCACATATACGCTCCCTATCAGTTATACAAGATGCATATACGCTTTCTGCTCCACTACAACTCGTGTATATTGGGATTTGTGCCAGAAAAGACAAAATGAGGTTAGGTTTCCATGTCACGATAAAAGATCTCTGATCGTTGTCCTTCCATATACTGGAAATGTTCAAACTCGGCCCTTTAGTTGCATTATGAAGGCTATAAGAGAACAATTTTGAGCTATGGAAAACAGGAGAAAGCATTCAACTTTGAGAGAAAAGTTACTCTGGAGAAATTACTTCATATTGAGTCTGCATCCCTTTGTCCCTCAAGTCTAAACACCGTGTTCATCCCCCAAGATATTTCCCTATTGTTGAGAGGACCTCATTGCCTCTTTCCTATGAGCTTGCCTTTGGCATAGGATTGAATTGCTGGAGACCTAGTTGGAAGGAACTTGGTTTCTTGGTTTCGAACCATGCCAACATGGAAGTTTGTAATGTTGTCACTTCTGTGGATCAATTATTAATAGAAATACTCCTTTCCCATCATATTGGTATCTTGCAAATATATGACTATTATCCATGGGTGTGTTTGTAATGTTTATTAATGGATTATATTATCTGATGTGTTAACCCCTTTTATATGATCACTATGTACTTTCTCTGCTAGTTGGTTGAGAACTTCTTGCATGTATAAATCTGTGGGTCAAAGTGCTCAATGGTGGAGCATCATCAAACGTTGGATCGAGGTAGGACTCTTTCTTATATTTCACATTAGTTTATAAAGAACATGTTGGAATTGAGTTGATTTCTGCAGTCATACCTGTCTGTTCTGGTTTACCCTTGGCCATAGAGAGTTTTTCCCTTGTAATAGAAATGGAGACTCCACTAGGGAGAGATCTTCCTTCTAAGGGTTGAAGTACTTTTTCTTCTTACATTTCTCTTTTTCCTTTGTATTTCTTGTCGTATCACTGCTTAACAGATTTTGTTCACTTTGAGTCTGAGTTTTGGGCCTTTTTCCCTTGCCTGGCCTTGTTTTAAAGAATATACGCCCCTTTTTAC
This sequence comes from Picea sitchensis, assembly GCA_010110895.2. Lineage (NCBI taxonomy): Eukaryota > Viridiplantae > Streptophyta > Pinopsida > Pinales > Pinaceae > Picea > Picea sitchensis. The sequence goes on from SNQJ01S0046321.1 coordinate 90,696, forward strand.
TTGACAGTTGCATATACACGCTTGTTGTCTCACTGCAAGAAGCGTATATATGCTTTGTTCTCCTGAACAGTCGCGTATACCACTTCCCCTTGCTTGTTTTCTTGGTTTAGTGACTGCTAGGTGGGATTTGAAAATTGTTGAGCCTTCTTAGGTCTCTATAGTGCCTATTGAGATTATCTGGGATGACAGGAAACCTATTTGGAGTTGAATTTTTGCGTGAAGTATTTCTCTTTGTTTTCCATTTTTTATTTGTCCTTGTTATCTGGGTTGTTTGCTTGGCTTCTTGGTGTTCTTCTTGAGTTATTTCTTTTATACACAATAGAATTTATATATCAGGTTTCTCATCAGTCCATGCATTCTATTTTAGTATATTGAAAATAAAAAAAAATAGGCATTTTGCATTGGTTGGAATTTCCATATTGGAATATTTATCATTAGCTTAGCACATTTAGTGAAAGATTGCATTTTACTTATGAATTGCAGAGTTGAAATTGCAGACTACACTGTTCTTATTTAGCATATCATTCATTGAAAAGTTAAAGATAGACTTTGGATTATATCCATATTTATTTTCTTGCAGAGTCATAACACCATGAGTTTCACTTCCATACCTTTTTGAGTAACCATGGCTAATAAAATTTATGCTTTAAACTAAAATTGATTAGTCATGATTTTATTTTTTAGGGTGCACATACTAGCCTAGGATTTAATGCCTTGGAGTAGGATTTTGTGATTAAACTTCTCCAAGGAAATTAAATCAACATATGTGTTTGAGACAGGGAGTTGATAAGTCCATTGTATAATTGGTAATATTAGGAGGCTCTTCTCACACCAGAGTTAATCACGAGGTCACACGAAGTTAGTTGAAGGGACAACCCCTGGATACTCACCTAGTGTCAGAGATATTTCTGTGGATTTATTCGTATTTGGGGATCTTGCTAGTACACATAAATCTGTGAGAGCTGATGCTTTCAAGGTTTTGGGCTTTGTTACCCTGTCCATATGGTGATCTAGACTTACAACTACTCTCATGTGCATCATGTATACAGTGGTTTGTTAGTTTCTTGATTTAGGTATCTCATAGGTTACTTGCAGGGGTTATTCTTCTTGTATCCTGAGTCAGATAGGGGTCGGACAACACACAACCTTTATGGAGGATTACCTCTCCGAGGGGATCTGACCGAATGGTTGTTAAGCCTATGAAGGCCCTTATAACTAATTCAGTTACCTCCAAACTTTAGCGGGGAGTCTCAGGTCCCTCTTGGACGAGACATACATTATTTAGCGAGGGAGGCCACTCAACCATTTTATCCCGTTTGCATGCATATTGGCCATTTGAATTTTTTATATTCTCTTTGACTACTATCCAACCTTAGGCATCTATTTTGGTTTTCATCATTATGGACAATGGAGTTTCTTTTTCTCCCTCATTCACTGCTACCCACCACATGATACCTGCTAGTTTCATGGGGACAGACCCTTCCATTTTTTACAATGGTATGCAAAACTACAATGCTCAATCCACACCTTGGGTCTCTAGCTAGTTTTCTGTTGATATGCCTCCCCCCTGTGCATCCCTCTCCCTGGCCCACGTATATGAATCCTAGAATTGGACCCGGGGGAACCATGGCTCCGATGCCTACTACTTCGTTTGATATGAGTCGTGTCCCCATGGGAGGGTGGAACCTTCCTCCCTATGGATCCAATACTAGCTATGCTCTTTCAGGAGCAAATACTCAGATGGGTGTTGATCCCACTTATTACACCCCACCCATGTATCTTTTGCCTGCCATGTCAGTTCCTTCAAACACTTTTTCCATGACAGGTCCTCAATTACCACTAGGTCTTTCATATGGAGAGAATCAATCTTACAGTTGGAGCTACCCTCTTTATGGGACCCCTTCACAAGGGGAAAACGTATATCCTCACTCGAATAATCCTTATCCTACCTCAGCCTCTTCACAGAACTCAGTGACAATGGTCTTCCAAACCTCTTCGGACCATTTTGGCATGAACCAACACCTTTCTAGGCTAGGGCAAGAGGTATACCAAGATCCTACTTGGATTGCAATTTTTTAGAACCAGTATTTCCCTGGACCATGGAATCAAATGCCACCATCTATTGCCAGCCGAGTCAATGTTAGTCATACTAGTGCTCCATCTCCGACCTCTGCTAGTCATGTTGGAGATGGATCGACTTCTTCTACAAACCACATCGACAACTTACCCCCAACCTCTACCAATTATGTTGGGGGAACCATTCTTTTTTCCCCGAATCATAGCCATGTCATGTCTCCTTCTTATTTTCATCATACAAGAGACGAATCTCTTTCCCCTGCTAGTTACATCGAGAAGCCCGGATGCCTCAGACGTAAGCCTAAATTCTTTTGCAGGACTTGCGAAGGAAGTCACCTTACTCATTTGTGTCTGATTACTGTTGAGATACCAAAAGCATGGGGCTCACCCAAGAGCCCTTAATATTCTGAGGCATCCATAGTTTCTCTTCACACCACTTCTCCCTTGATCACCTCGGTGGTCCCACCGACACAATTTTCTCCCAACATCCCCCCCTTTGTTAAGGGTGAAGCATATCTTACCCCCGTTACTGTGCATCCTCTTCAGCCTATAATTGAAGAAGTGGCCACACCAATGCAATCTATGGTCAGCCCTACTCTCCCTAAAGAGAATGATGCACCTTTTAGTCACGTCATCAATATTTCAAATACTCCCCCTTCTGAACGAGAGAGATTTATTATTCCCACAAACACTCTCCCTACAAGTCCTGATGAGGTTCCTTTTGATTGGGATGACCTGATGGGACATCCCATTCCCCCACCTATGTCTTTTCCATTAAGAGACATTATTCGAACCATCATGGAGATTGTATCCTCTGTTAGCACCTTCTCCTCCTTGACTTGGAAAGCCTTGGGTTTTCCCAAGCTCTTGTTATCTATCCACAAGGTATTGACTTTTGACAGAAGGTCAGGACAGGAGCCTTGGCCTCCCCCTTTACATGTTGATTAAACTCCCCCAAAAATGAGTCTTGGCTAAGCTCTTTTCCGACTCGCCCAAAAACATAAAATATCGTTGAGTGATTTGTCCCTTTCATGCTCGTTAAAGTTGGATTTGAAAGGTCATGAGTCTTAGTTAAGCTCTTTTCCGACTCGCTACCAAAAATTGAAAAGATTTCCAAGTGAACTTGTCTTTTTCACACTTGTAAATTGGATTTGAAAAGATGTCTATTTGGCACAAGTTTACCCCTTTTTCACACCACGTATACTAAAATATATACAAAAGGACATTTTTTGGCGTTAAGTTATGATTGCATCTCATGCCCTTGCTTGCAGTATTGAGCCTTTAGTCGGTTCTCGCTTTGCATTATAAACCGTTGCCTAAGCAGTTTAGATCCTCAACTAAGCAAAGCCTTGTTTATATCCTTCACAATTTGACACCCTATACCCTGGAGGGAACATCACCCCGAGTGTCCATCTCCCACATACATTTCCTTGCATTAAGCATGGGAACGTTCCATTGTTGGAACTAGTTTTTCTTACTTGCAACACTCATTCCCTCCTTTGTATCATAGTATTCATTTGTTATGAAAAAACAAAAAACAACGGATGGGAAGGGAATACTATATTGTAATTGGCAGCAGTCGTGTCACCTTTGAACATAGCACAAATTTATTGAGTCCTTGTGTCATCATAACTTTTGGTTTAGCATGGCCTTAGGAAGCTGATCTCTCTACATCGTTTTCTCTACTGACTGGTTACTCTTCCAATCCCTATAGAGAACGTCATTGATGCCTCCTACATCTAATTTTCACATCATTGAGTCCATGCTGTTGGATTCCACCATATGTCTCATGTTCTTGTTTAAAGGAAGTCCATCAACCTGTGTTGGCCACTCCTCAGAAAACTTGACTTTGCATGTCGGCCATACCCTCAGTTTGTCTCAGAATCACATGATACTTTGGTCTTATCATGCATCCTATCCCTACTTTCATCATTGGTAGGTCACCTTTAATCCAACAATCGACATTTACTCATTGGTCGTTGACTGAGTGGTTTCCCTTGTGTTCGATGGAAAGACATCTATTCACACTTTGGGATTTGTGCAATGTCTTGGATGTCATTAACCTTATTGGTAGTTTCCTCACCTTTGTCAACAATTTTTCATCATTGGTTGTTATTCATAGGGGCCTTTTCATGTACCGCTTGCATTTGGCACACGTGAAATACACACAGGCTCATTGGTTCGTGAACATGTTCTTTGTCTGATCTCCACCAAATCATGAAGCTCCTTCTTTGTTCCTCATGCTGACCAATGAGAGATGCCTCAATGCTCTCCTTTCAGCGGGTCTCTTTCCATCGACTTCAGCTCATTTATTCTAGATATGGGACCTAGATTTTTATGAGTACCTTGAGGCTTGCATTCATTAGTGGCAGTCTCTCTCACCATTTACAGATGGGAATACATCAATGTCTCTTGATCAATGGATTTCTGAAGTGTTCGATATTGACTCCTTTTTCACACTTGTAGGAATGTACTTGGTGCCTTGATACTTTCATTATTGGTAGGTTGTCTCGTGTTTGTTAATGGTATACCTCAATTGGTAATCAAACGATGTCTCATCATGTTCGACCTCAACTCCTTTATTCACATGATGTAGACTTGCACCTTTGGTGAATAGTGTAGAAGACTTGAATACATCACTATGTGGTCGCATCTTTCCTGAGCTATTGCTTCCCCTTCATTGGACCAATACCTATTTGACTTCAGTGATCATGGGAGATCAGGTTCTTCTTCCTAGTATAAAAATATCTTCAAATTGATTTTGAGACTGGTTTCACTGGGCCTTGTTCTTGACTATGACAACTTTTGGCATGTAACCGCATTTGTATTTTCCTATTCATGGCCATGAACACTTGTTTAGTATATTTTCTACATGGATCTGCATTGTATTCTTGGCAGCCATGTATACAAAGTCAATACATAATGCAATGAGAAACTGAGTTCATTCAACTGGTTCTCTATCACTCCACTTATGGGTTATTTATAATGTATTTCGACCATCACAGATACTCCTCTGATATCACACATTAGGGGGCATTTGTTATAGCAAGATTTGCCTCACCATTGCTATCTTTCATAGAGGGCCTTTTTCCATTTCCCTATGCAGAATTATCATCCCTTTTTGATGATTCCAGAGCTAAAAGTATACATTTTTTCACATATGTGCTCCCTATCAGTTATACAAGATGCGTATACGCTTGCTGCTCTACTACAACTCACGTATATTGGGATTTGTGCTAGAAAATGCAAAATGAGGTCAGGTTTCCTTGTCACGACAGAAGATCTATGATCCTTGGCCTTCCATATACTGGAAAATTTCTAACTCAACCCTTCAGTTGCATTATAAAGGCTATAAGAGCACAATTTCGAGCTATGGAAAAGAGGAGAAAGCATTCAACTTTGAGAGCAAATTTACTCTGGAGAAATTACTTCATATTGAGACTGCATCCCTTTGTACCTCAAGTTTGAACACAATGTTTAGCCCCCAAGCTCTTTCCCTATTGTTGAGAGGACCTCATTGCCTCTTTCCTATGAGCTTTCCTTTGGCAGAGGATTGAAGTGGTGGAGACCCAGTTGGAAGAAACTTGTTTTCATGGTTTCAAACTGTGCCGACACGAAAGTTTGTAATGTTATCACTTCTGTTGACCAATTATTAATAGAAATACTCCTTTCCCATCTTATAGGTATCTTGCATATATATGATTATTATCCATGGGCGTGTTTGTAATGTTTATTAATGGATTATGCTATCTTATGTGATAACCCCTTTTATATCATCACTATGTACTTTCTCTTCTAGTTGGTTGAGAACTTCGTGCAGGTATAAAGATTTGGGTCAAAGTTCTCAACGGTGGAACATCATCAAACATTGGATCGAGGTAGGACTCTTTCTTATATTGCACATTATTTTATATAGAACATGTTGGAATTGAGTTGATTTCTGCTGTCATACCTGTATGTTGTGGTTTACCCTTGGCCATAGAGAGTTTGTCCCTTGTAACAACTATGCTACTCAATATTTAGAATTTGTATCCATAGTGCATTCGTTTAATAAGTGGAGACACTTTCGTATGGGATGAATATTTGAATTGATGAGAAACCATAGTGCTCTAAAATATTTATTTGGACAACCAACTATGAATGTTAGTAAAATAAGATGGTTGGAATTTATTAGTNCCATAGTGCATTCGTTTAATAAGTGGAGACACTTTCGTATGGGATGAATATTTGAATTGATGAGAAACCATAGTGCTCTAAAATATTTATTTGGACAACCAACTATGAATGTTAGTAAAATAAGATGGTTGGAATTTATTAGTGAGTATGACTTCGAGATAAACTGTATCAAAGGAAAAGAGAGAAAGGTGGTTGATGAAATCAGTAGAAGGGTGCATGGTATGCATGTTACAACCATTATCATGTGAAAATCTGATCTAAAATATACAATTTTAGAAGATACAAAATTAGATCATAACTATGTGGAGAAATGGAAACATTACAGCTAAATAATTTACAGTAGAAAACTAAAGACTATGATCTGAGAGAATATGGAATCCTCTTGTATCAAGAAAAGCTTATGTACCTAATTATAAATAGTTAAGGAATATGGTACTAAGAGAGATGCATAATGAGCCTTATGTTGGGCACCTGGGGTACCTGAAAACAATTTTCTCTCTCAGAAGCCAATATTATTAGCCAGGTATGAAGAAATAAGTGACTGATTATATAACCAAATGTATTTAATGTCAGAAGGTCAAGGTTGATCAAAGACATCCATCTAGTTTTCTACTGCCATTTCCTATTCCTTAGTGTAAATGGGAAGTCATGAAAATTGATTTCATCACCAAGATGCCCAAAATGGTGAATCAACATGACTCCATCATGGTGGTGGTGGATTAGCTCATGAAAGATGCTCATTTTATTATAGTAAATATGAATCACAAGGAAGCTAATATTGTAGATATATATATGAGATAAATTTACAGGCTTCAGGTTTGTTGATAGAGATCCCAATTTTACATCAAACTTTTGAAATGGATTATTCGAAGGATTTGGGACCCATATGAACTTTAGCACAACATATCACCCACAATTTGATGGAAACAAAGAGGGAATCAATCAAGTGATTGAATATATGATAAGAATTTATGTGATGGATAAGCCATCAAAATGGGAATACTATTTACACTTTGTTTAGTTTTCCTATAATAATGGGTATAAAGAATATTTGAATATGAGACCATTTGACAAATTTTATGGTAGAAAGTGCAATACCCTTGTAAGTTGGTACAACCCAGTAGAAAGAGCAGTGATTGGGCCATAATTTCTCAAGGAAGTGGAAGATCATATGGAGAAGCTAAAACATAATTTAAAGACTTCCCAGGATAGGAAGAAAATTTATGCATATAAGAACAAAACTCATAGAGAGTTTAAAGTGGGTGACCATGTATTTCTAAAAGTGAAGGSCAAGAGAAGCTCTTTGAATTTGGGGAGTTGTTCAAAGATTGTAGAAAGGTATTGTGGACCATTCGAAATCCCGTAGAAGATTGGTATTGTTGTATACATTATTGCATTACCTACTTCCATGTTTCTTTGCTTAAAAAGTATGTTATTGATACTAATCATATAATTGACTAGGATGTGATTCAGGTGGGGCAAGAAGGAGACTTTTGAATACAACCTGTGTGCATATTGGATTGAAAGGCCAAGAAGATATGGAATTGATCCATAGGGATACTAAAGGTCTAGTGGAAATGTTACATTCCTAAAGATGCAACATGAGCATATGAATATGCCATGTACGAAGAGTACCCACATATTTCTGGAGCTTTTTGAATTATTTTGTTTGTACATGTATATAATGCACCAAGGAAAATGCATAAATAAGGGGGAGGGGAATGTAATACCCCTAGGATGAATCACATGATGTAAATAAACACATAGGATAGTGAGACAAGACATTATGGGATTAAGGGCTATGGTGTCATATGTTTTGCGGACAAAGTGCCTATATGATTACAAGGCTAATAAGCCTATCTTTGTAATATGTATCATTCATATTAATAATAAAAACATCATTGATGCATATCAATCACACAAAAGAGTATGGTGGACTAAGAAATCAACTAGAGGAAAGGGGGCCTAAGGGTCTGGGATGAGGATCTAATCCAAGGGGGATTAAGTCGGGGAAATATTATTTTAATATTCCCTAAAGCCCATATCTTGATATGTCATAATCTGCGTTCCAAGAGTGGGGGAACGAAAATAAGTGGATTTCATGAAGCTTCATGAAGTAGGTTTCTAGTTGGGGACATGCTGATATATCATGAGAATTATTCTACTTTGGGGATTCCCATAATTATTCCATTCATTAACTCTTACTAGAGGTATGCTTCCATCATAGTTGTCATACCTATATGAGGAAATCTCGAGGAGTTGTTAGTAACAAGAAATACCAATATCTTTGGGGATGAAAAGATGAGTTGTTAGGCTCGTGTGCATCTGAAGAGGTGGATTGTTAGGCCCGTGAAAAGTCCCTCTAGTAAGAGAAATGATGAATATTGGTTGTCGATGCACTAGGAAATTATTTGCAGAGCTTTGAGACTTTCTGTCTAGTCCATTGTTGAAGCCATGGAAGGGAAGTGGGGAAACCAAAGGATTATTGAKAAGAGAAGGGGCACACTTCCTGGGGTGGTACATGTATGTGGGMAATGAGAGGTTGTAGTCTAGTTGTAGTAGTGGCAGATTGACATGAGATTGTTTTCTATTGATAGACCTTATTTTGGCATAGGATTCCTTCCCTAGTGGAGTTCTAGTCTCAACTCAAGGGTGACATGYTGTTGAATCTTTATGAGAAACAAAKTCTATGGATGGGAGGAATGTCTATGGTCTAAGGTCTGCATGAAAAAATAAACAACAAAATCAAAGATAAGTATGGAGTTACGAATTCTATTATAYATTTTGGCATATGTAGGGAACATATGACAATGATAAGTATGGAGTTATGCATTATGTTATAYCTGGCGTGACATGCACAACTACAAMTTTTTGTTTAAAAAAGGACTCACTATTTGATGCAACTAAAAAAAAACTAAATTCTTTGCAATGCAACTACCTCTTTAATGTGAATGATAAAGAAAGACRTATGCTAAGGAAAATATAKTTTTTTTTTCAAAACAAATCTACAACAACAAACAAGAAATMAATTGATCTATTAAAAGAAAACTAGTCTTTTATTGTTTTGTTGCTACTAAAGAAAAAACCAAGAAAAAATTCTAAAACAAGGAAAATGTTAGTCCTTTTGCTTGAAAACAAGAAATGAAATACATAAAAGTAATAGAATCAAATCAATGACTCAAGGTTTATATATGATCACAACAACGATAAAGAAACCAAGATAACTACAAAGACAACTTTTATTACAACTATGCAATTCAAGAGTAACTAAAGAACCCTAAGAAGCACAAAACTTTGTTTTTCTTTGATTTTAAAAACTTTAACTATATTTTTAAACCAAGGACAATCTTCAAACAAACTAGAGACTCAAAAAGAATCCCTAGAAGAAAATTCACAGTTTAGAAAGACTAGAAAACATATAAAATCTATTTCCCAGGAGTCATACGTGATTGTTTCCTTGGTAGCATGTGTATGTACACGATTGTCCCTTAAACAATACATGTATATATGCTATTTTACTTCAGGGAATGTGCGTATACAACTCATATTTCCAAAAACGACATGGAAAAAATATGAATTATGACCAAGAACTAAATTCTATAGGTTTTAAATCAATGGAAAGGACTAAAATAAAAAGCAAAAGAAACCAAAAACAAACAAACAACTAGATAACCCAAAGGAGAACTCCCTAGTAGATTCACCAATGGATATTTCTCCCCTATGACCTAGGTTAAAGGTAACACAGAGAGGGAACCTAGAGAACTATATCAAACTTAGGAAGTATTTAAAATGTATAACTAACTAACTATTTGAGGTTAAGAACTACTCACCTGAACATACGATTTCAGAGTAGACTCTTCTCGTATATCCCTAATCCAATCTCTTTCTCCAATATTATTCTTTTTTCCTTCACACAAAGAGAAGTGGCATTGCAATCAAAGTAGTTAGAGTAACTAACATTTAACCACCTACACTAATAAATATCAATTAATTAAATTTTTACCCATAACATGCATTCAATTATAAAAAAAATAGATAAACAACACATAATTGGGATGGGAATGAAGGGATATATCATTAATTTCAATAGAAAATAACATGGAATGATGTTACCTGATCAAAGTTGTGGTAGTAACTAGAAACTGTTGTCTAGATTATTCTACCTAGGTGACTGAAGACAACTTCACCTCCTAACTTCTTGCTCCAAGAAGATGATAGAATGAGAATGATTCTCTTCCTCTCAATGGGATAATGTGGGAAAGATGCTAGAAACATGAATTTTCAGGAGTGAGGGGATGGTCTTAAGAATTTGGGAAAAATGGATTGCAAATGTTATAACATCAATTGCCACCATTAAAACATCGATGATTTTTTTGTCCTTGTCCCTATCCTACTTTCAAACACCTTTTCCGCATACCTCCTTTGGATTGTCTAAAAAACATGTTTTTGGTACTTGTACACAACCTAACAGTTATACATCACACATATATTAGGGTTGCTCAAATGAATTTTGTGTACATGCCATTAAATTATAAAAAATATATTTTTGCGTAATGACGAGTTGAGTCACAGGCTTGGTTAGTTCCCTAACTCCTTTTTCCCATACTCAATCATCTGTAACTATTTGGAGATGATTTAAATAGAGAATGAATCTAAGGAGAATAGTAATGAATACTGAATGCATGAGGAATAAATTTAATGCTAGTTGAATCCCTCCACGTCTGCAATCCCCTAAATGCCTCTTTCTATTTTGGTCCTCAGACCTAGAAACCCTTTTTTGAATCCATTCCTATACACTCCCATATTTGATAAAGAGATATTCTTGGATTCTCTTTGGATATGTTGGTGTATCATAGTCAAAGGTATACAGTGTTGGCAGTAGCTTGGGTGGAGGGACCTAGAGTCCTTTCGAGGAGTAGTGTCACAAAAAAGTAGGTAACAAATTCATCTCATACTATTTTTTTTAGTACACATATGGTCATTCTTTTTATTTATGGTGTTCTTAATGTGTAATTCACTATTGTTGAGTACTTATACAATTAGAACACTAATTGCAATAAATATTTTCATATTTTATCAAATTAACAAGTTAGTTATCAATATAACTACTTTCTCTTTTAGTCTTGTGTGCACAAGTTTTGCAGGTTTAAGAAGGAGAAATCAAGAAGGAACGTAGTAACTTGAAGATTTATATCTACATCAAATGTTGGACCTTGGGTAATTTATTCTTGATTTCTTTCCTAAAAGTTAGTTACTTTGATTAGATTAGCTACAAACTTCTTGCTATTTTCTTTTCTTGGAATTTGTTGATCTTTACATGGTCATTGATCTATTTTGGTTTTCCCACATCAACATGGAATTTTCCCTGGATATAGAACTGGTGACCATACTATGGAATCTTATTAGTGGGCCAGTCTCTGGGTTTGCTTTGTTTTATTGTTTTTTTTTGGTTTCCTTTTGTCTCTGACTTTTTCTAATACTTGACTTAGTAGCACTTAATTTCCTCAGTCATTTCTTCCTCATCTGGCTTTATTGACTGCCTGTTTCATTTTTTTTTTAACTTTTTTGGGTCATATACGTGTTGTTTCTTTATAAAAGTCATGTATATATGTGTGTTCCCTTTAGGACATACACATACATACACAATATACCTTGGTGACAAGCACACACATATTCACAGAAGAGGCTTTATAATATTTTATGTTTGTTGGGTGTTGGAATGGGTGTTTCGAATCTCTTTCAGGGTTATGTGACTTTGGCTTGCTCACTGATGGGTTCAAAAGTTAATAATTTATGCTTTTTATAAAGAAAAAAAATAAAAACAAATCATTTCTTTGTTTGATGTTTTCAATCTTGTAAAAGTGGTTTTGAAAATCTGTTCTTAGGACTTGCTTTGTTGGGATGGTTTTTTTTATTGTCCTTATAGGTTTTTATAGGTCTAGGTATTTATGTCTGCTTCCTTTCTTGTTTGTTTCGTGTTTTCTCTGAGAAGGAAAATTTGCTTGATTTTTTCATTTTCTCTTTTTCTTTTAAAACAGTAAAAATGAAAACAATTATAGAAGGTGTGCTTTATGTCTTTCATTTTAGTATTTACTTTCATTTTCCCACTGAAGAAAGAGATATCTTTTTCAAGTGAACTTTCTATTTTTTAGTGCTCATTTGATTTGAATATACTCTTTGAATTTTTGAAAGAATTCAATTTTAGAAAAAGTTGGTTAAAGTTTTGGTGAAAATGATAATGTATATTTACTCCTTTCCAAATAGTCACATTACATTCAGGTAATTTTCATCATCATTGCATTGCATTTAAACAAAATTTTCATTTCTTGCATATCATTAAAAGAACAAGAGTTTGCACTTTTTTGAAGTTTTTTTTTACACTACTTTCAATGAAGAATAAGCTTATTTCATAACATTGTTCTTATGAGTGTTTAATTTTCTATTGTGTCTCTGAAAACATCCCTTAGTTTCATCCACTACCCTTTTTTAGTAAACAACAACTCTTAAAATGAATTGCTAACTTAAAATTAAATACACATTTTGTTTATAGCATGAATAAAAAATTCTAAGTGTAGGGCCTTGGACTACAATTGGAGAGTTAACTCTCCAAGGCCATTAAAACAACTTAGGAATCAAAAATAGGGTGAGTAAAACCCAATTTTCATATAAGTATAGTCGAGAGCCTCCTCCAACACAAGAGATAAACACAAGGTCTCATAATGAAGAGTTGAGGAGATAACCCCTCCAAGGCTTGAGTTGATGTTGCAAAGAGATCATATTTTTGGGGCTTCACCAGTTCACATACCTCCTTGAGAGGTGGTTCTTTCAAATCTTCAATATTTGTTACCCTACCCATACGTTTGAACCCGATTGTCAACCGTGCCCCCCAAATGTTGACTATGATTTGATATCCTTAGTTTACTTTCCTAGTAATCTCAAAGGTGACTATGAGGTGGTTCCCATGGTACCTGGGGAAGACGTTGCATCACGCTTTCCAGTACCCCTAGAGGGTGCCCCATGAAGTGAGGGTATTTTCACCAAGTAGGGATGATCAGTAGATGTTGGGGTAACTACCTCTCACTCCATCGTTTGTTGGTTCATAGGAATTAATCAACCCATTCCTTCATCCAGAAGGACCATTGTTGATGCATGCTAACATTAGACAGGTATTTCTGCATAGATCTATGTGTCTAGATGTGTGGAAATCATCCTAATACTTCTATCGTAAACTTTACTTTAATTAGAGGAATTATTAAAGTTTTTTTTTTTTGTTAATTAGTTGAGTTATATTTAAAGAAATGCTTTAATTAACATTAATGAATTACATCTTAGCCATTGATATCAAGTGAGGTGAGAAGTAATCTCAACTATCAATCACTTTAGATATTAGTGTTAGGTCATAACTCAATCTTATAAAATCAAGGATAGGGTGAAGGAGGAAGACACTTGACATATTGCTTAAGAGATATTGATTTGACATATTGATTTGACATAGAGAGTATAGGATCGTGAAGGAATGTGATTCAAAGAGATATTGGATAGGTGGATAAAGAGTTCCATCTAGAGATCTAGTCCAAAGGGAGAGAGATAAAATCTGTATAGCAGAAGGATCAGCCATCGATGAACAATGCAGGTATTTTGGTATAGGTCACGCAAAACAATGCATGTTTCAATGTAACAACCATGTATATAGGGCAGAGAAATGTGGGTATCAATGTAAAATTCGCGTTGTTGTTGTGCAAGATCGTACTACAGTAGTGGCAGTAGATCAATCCAGTCAAGTTTTTGATGTACTTTGTCTCTTTTCCATTTGGGTCATTTTCTCGGTAAGGGATCCCTTGTAAGATTTGAAGTTATTTGAATGAGACTAGTATTTGATCAAAATAATATATTTTTGTATTGTAGATGAGATTTTTGGTTTCCACTATCGCTTCTCCTATCTTTATTTGAGTTGAATATCCAAGTAGTGTGTTTTTTGTTTTTAGATGTTAACTTGATTTGCAGTAAGGAAATCACTATGTAACAAGATACCTAGGTTTTGAAGTAAGTATTTCAACATGGTATTGGAAAAATCACTCCGAGAGGAAACCAAATATTAGATCCATAGCTAGTAAGCAAAAATCGAAGGACATATTTCAAGGAAATTGTCATACTGCAGTTAGTTCGGTCACTGAGGATAGTGTGGGTATTATGATACAGGTCATGAAGATATTGTGGGTATTTGGTTACAAGTTCAATAGTAACAACATATATATTAGTATACAATTCATGCATAACATAACAAGTTTCAATGTAACAGTCATGTGGTTAGCACAGATCAACACAGGCGGAGGCTATACAGGTCTGTACAGGGCATTTTTCAGTAGTAGGTTATTTCTAGGGTAGTTTTTCATGTATAAGGGATGGCATAAACACCTTTGAGAGTTGTATACAGATTGTATGGACCATGTAACTTCCTATATTAGAAATCAAGAGTAACTTTAGCGTTAAAGGATTTTTACCTTTGGGAGTTGGTGGACAAAGTAGTTTCTCCACCAATAGATCATGCATAGTTGAATGTTCACCAAAAGAAGGATATCAAAGCCGATTAGGTACTCTTGGATTCAGTATAATTCATCACCTATCAAAGAATAATATTACCAAAGAGATGTTTGATGCCTTGGTAGGTTTATTCTAGAGAAATAACATGAATATGAATATGGTCATAAGAAATAAACTTAGATTAGTGTAGATGTCTATATATGACAATGCTACCAACTATTTCATGAGGATCACTCATGTATGTGATAATATTGTAGCCATAAGGGAGAAAATGGAGTATGAAAATATTGTGAACATGGCATTGAATGGTCTTCCCAAGTATTGAGAACCATTTTTCAAGGGAGTCTGTGCTCGAGAAAATCTCCTAGATTGGTAGATACTTTGGTATGATTTCATCTAGGAAGAGAATCAATAGGATTCTAAGGGAAGCAAGTAGAAAAGTAGTGATGAGAACTTGGATATTGTTAGTAATACAAAGAAGGGTAAAAGAAATATTTCTACCAAGAAGGGTAACAGTGATGGAGGATCATCACAGCCAGGGAAGAAGAAGGAATTGAAAAAAATAAAGTGATTCTCATGTCATAAGAATGGAAATTATGCATCTCACTGTACAGAGAATAAGAATGGTAAAATAAATAGGAAGACAACAACATTAGCAGAGATGCACCTTGATGAGTTTACAAGAAAGTTTGAGAAGTATTACTCACTAGTTTCTTTCCTTTCTACTAGCACAACTACTAGGATTGTGTGGTGCTTGAAAAGTGGTGCATATTTTCATATGATAGAAACATGGGAGCTATTTAGCAGTCTGATGGAAAGTGAATCATATGTTCATGTGAAACTTAGTGATTATGCCAAGTATGCATTGAAGGGAGAGGGAACAATTACGTTCCATATTGAGTAAGGAGGTTTGTTGGATGCCTAGGATGTGCTTGACGTACCAGGTTTGAAGAAGAATTTTCTCTCAGTATTAGCTATGGAGGACATGTTTTTTTTTGTTACCATTTAGAGAGGGAAAGTACTCATACAACCAAAGAAATATATCCTAGAGAACGTAGTGATCATTGGGGTTAGAGAGGGAACTTTGTATAGGTTATAGGAAAAGACTGTTTAGGATTTGGTACACAACAATGAAAACCTATGTTAGGTATGACACATGAGGTTGGGAAACCTCAACTACAAGTCATTGCGGATTCTAAGGGGGGTTATTTCAGGTCTTCCAAATTTTAGTATTGAGCAACGGGGAGTGTGCAAAGGGTGTTCTCTTGGAAAGAATGCCAAGGATGATTTTCCAAACAATGAGAATAGTTCCAAATGGATTTTGGATATTATCCATGCATATGTGAGTGGCAGGATGTTAATAGAATCAATACGAGGATTATCATACTATGTAATGTTTATTGATGGCTTTTCCAGAAAACCATGGGTATTCTTTATGAATACCAAGGATCAAGTATTTAGTCGATTTCAGGAGTTTAGAGATCAAGTGGAAAACCAAATGGGGAAGAATATAAAGGTTTTGAGTTCGAATAATGGGGAGAGTACATATCCAATGAATTCAAGAATTTTTGCAAGGAGGTGGGGATCAAGAGGGAGATGACAGTCTCAGACAACCCTAAGTAGAATGGGGTTGCAAACAGAAAGAATTGTTCCATCATCGGTTCTACTAGGGATATGATACATGGGAATGATTTTCCTATGTTTCTTTGGGAAGAGGCGTGTAACACAATAGTGTATGTGTAGAAAATGAGACCCCTTCCAATCCTGTCAGGAGACCCAGATGGCTATTGTAGACATTGAGGGATGTTGGTGAGGCTCCTAGAAGTGCAATAAGAGAACATAGGAATTCAAGAAGATATTCTAAACATACGGTTCTTATGAGTAGCATTATTGAAGTTGAGATTTCTAGTTTTTAGGAAGCAACATATAAGCAGGTATGAGAGGATGACATGGTAGAGAAATGCACCTCCATTATGAGGAATGATGTTTGGGACATAGTGTGAAGACTGGAGAGGAATTCAGTTGTGATTTCTAGGTGTCTCTACAAGATCAAGTATGTTGCATATGGTAGCATTGAGAATACCAAGGTGAGTTTTGTGGTGAGGGGGTTCTCCCAGAAAGAGGGAGTGGACTATGAGGATAAATTTTCTCTAGTCATTAGGTATGCTACTATTGGAGTTATTATTTCCATTGCTTCAGTTATGAGGTGGAGAAAACATCAGATGTATGTAAAAATAACATTCCTCAATGAGATCATTGAGAAGGAAGTATACATAGAACAACCTCAAAGATTTGAGGTACATGAGAGGGAGTCTCATGTGTGTAGGCTTAAGAAATCCTTGTATCGAATAAAAAAGGCACCTATATCATGGTATTCCATGATTGATAGATACTTGCAGAGTATGGGATTTACCAAGAGTGGGGCAAATCCTAAGTTGTACTTCATACTTGTTGGGGTAGATCCACTCATCTTTTTTTATGTACATTTATGATTTATTTCTCATAGGTGGAAATGAGCTTATTATAGGGTGCAAAGAGGATTTAGATACTAAGTTCAAGATGAAGGAAATTGACTTGATGGATTATTTTTTGGGGTTAGAGGTATGGAAGGTATCAAGAGGGATATTACTTGGTCAAGGGAAGTACAGAGTTGAGATCGTGAGGAGATTCAGGATGGAGGATTGTAGACTAATGGCCACATGTATGGTTACCAATTTAAAGAATTTTATCACTTCATATTTCAGATTTGGTGGATCATAGGATATACATGAAACTGATAAGGTCCTTGATGTATTTGGTCAATGTCAAACCATATATATGTTTTTCTTTGAACACATTGAGTCAGTTCATGGTAGAGTCGAGGCAAGTGCATTGGATAGTAACAAAACATGTGCTCAATTACTTGAGAGTTAAAATGGAGTATGGATTGAGGTATCTTGGAGAATATGGAGTGGATTTGGAGGGATACTCAGACTCAAATTAGGTAGAGAATACAATAGACAGAAATAGCACCTCAGGGTGCTTGTTCAACTTGATATCAACAATGATTACTTGGTCCAGTAGGAAGAATAATTTTGTATCACTCATTTTAGAAAACATAGAGTACATGGCATGAATTATGGATAGTTGTGAAGCCATTTATCTTCACAATTTTCTTACAAGTTTATTTGATCAGAAGTTGGAGCCTACAGTGATATACTATGATACTAAAAGTTGTATCAAACTCTTTGAGAATCCAGTATTCCATGACAGGTATAAGAATATTGAGATAAAATACCACTTCATCCAATATAGGATTGAGAGGGGAGCTTATCCAGATGGATATTAGTGGCCACCCACATATTTCACTAGCTCAAAATAGAGTTTTCCACCTCGACAAATTTTTGACAGTTTTTCGGCCCAAGAAAATTCCATAGGCCCTTTATTGGCCCAATCAAAATGCGTTGTTCTTGGCTAGACCTTTCCATCGGTGTATCAAGTGACCCAAACAAATATCGTATGCAAATGTTACGAACCTAAAAATTTGATGAATCAACTACCCCCATCGAGGCCCACAAACCTTTTGGATTTTCATTTTTCGAGGTTAGGGTTTTGGATTTTCCTTATGTTAAATAGGCATTTGGAGCCTCATTGTATCAATCATATTCTTACAAATGAGTGTATCCATCACATATCTTCTCATAGATAATCTACCACTATTATAACAAGTTCATTCATTATGTATTTTTACAGTCTCTGTACATTTCTTTCATTAATAAAAATCATGCATTACTGTATTTCTCTGTTTATGGAAATATTTATGTGTACTTCATTGTAATATCTTTGTTTTCATTTCATTATAAAAAATAATCTATATCAATGGCATTAGAGCCAACCATCAGGGATTATTTTAAGGATGGAAAATTATTTTAAAATGTAGAAACCTTGGCGAATCTTACTAATCCTTCATATGCCAACTATAAAAGATTGGCGATATTTTTGTAAAAATATTCAAATTTCTAAGTATTTTATATAGTTTTTATAAAATTTTGGTGATTTTTAACGTAAAATAATTTTATCCTATAGAATTTGGGCAAATCATTTTTAAAATAGCGAATCTCGTGTTTGGAAAAACCATGGAAAATTAGCCCATGAGCGAAATTTAGCCCCTAAAATCATCCCTGCCAACCATATATATGGAAACATCATGTTGTTTAAGAGTCTAAACCCCATAGTGTCAGTGTTACTATGGGGGGGCATATTTATAGAATACCAGAGGTAGTTCCTACTATTGTCCCACCAAAACAGTCTCTCAAGGTAATCTATCATACTACAAAATTCATCCTCTTCACAATCTATTCAAAAGGTGAACATAGAGACATTCAGCCTTGGTCCAAGACCTTTCTATCCAACAAAAGAAGATTTCATAAGAGAAAGAAGATATTGTTTCTTCACCTATGAGGGTGCCTACACACTACCCAATCAATCCGAGATACAACAGGTTGGTTGAACAGATTCAACCCTGCCAACAACAGGTTCGTGACAACCTTCAACAAGCTAAGCCACACAACTTCTTTAGGAAGGAAATAAACTAGCCAAGGTTCAACAAAATCTCCCTTGGGAACTTGATGCAATGGGGACCATTGATTCCTAAGGGGGGAGGATTGATCCAGATGGATATCATTGGCCACCCACCTATTCCAATGGCTCAAAAACATATTTTCCCACCTTGACAATTTTTCAACGATTTTTCAGGTCCCAAATTTCTGGGGCCATTTTGAGGCCCTAAACGACATTTTTTGGGGATTTCGGGCCCAAGAGAAAGATCTACGAACTTGCTTGGGCCAGTAGGAATGTGTTCTTCTCGGATAGACCTTTCAAATGATGTATCAAGCACCCAAGCAAAGATCATATGCAAAAGTTATGCCCCTAGGAAGTTCATGTATCAACTACCCCCATCGAGGCCCACAAACCTTTAAGATTTTCTTCTAATGAGTTCATTCAGTCTATATTTTTATAGTCTATGTACATTTATTTCATTAATATAAATCATGTATTACTATATTTCTCTGTTTCTAGAAATATTTATTTGTATTTCATTGTAATATATATGCTTTCATTTCGTTCTAAAAAATCATTCGGATTAGGAGCAATGAAGCTTTTGTATATTTCCATATATGAGAAGGTTTCAGATATTCCGACCAAACCCTTGGTAAAAGGAAAGTTTTTTCTCTTCAGAGACAAAATTGGAGTGTTGCAAAATACATTATTCGCTAAGAGGGAAGGTTGATGCATGGTAGCATCAGAAAAGTATTTCCACATAGGTCTATGTTTCTAGATGTGTCGAAATCATTCAAATAATTATATCCCTGACTTTACTTTAATTAAATGAATTGTTAAAGTAAAGTTATTTTATTAATTAGTTGAGTTATATTTAAAGAAAGACTTTAATTAGAATTAGTGAATTAAATATTATCCATTGATCTCAAGTGAGGTAAGAAGTAATCTCAACCATCAATCACTTTGGAGATTAGGGTTAGTTCAATACTCAATCTTATAAATCAAAGGCTAGGGTATAGGAGGAAGAAACTTGACACATTTATCAAGAGAGATTGATTTGACACAAAGAGTGTTGGATCACGAAGGACTGCGATTCAAAGAGATTTTATATAGGTGGAGAAAGACTTCCATATAAATATATAGGCCAAAGGACAAGAGAGAACAATCATAAAACAAAAGGATCAACCACCATCTAAAAGTGTAGGTTTTCTAGTTCAAGTCATGCAAAATAGCGTGGATTTCAACATAACAATCACATAGATATCACATATCAACGTGGGCATCAGTGTAACAGTCACGTTGTTTTTGTACATGATTGTACAAAAATAGTGGCAACAAATTAATCCAATCAAGTTTTTCAGGTACTTGGTCTCTTTTCTATTTGGTCCATTTTCATATTAAGGGAGCCCTTGTAAGATTTGAAGTTATTTGAATGATAAGCTTAGTTTGTGGGTGGAATATCTTTGTGTAGTGTGCATGATATTTTTGGTTTCTAGTATCACTTTCGCTATATTTATTTGAGATGAATATTCGAGTAGTGTATTTTTGTTTTGTGATATTTTAACTTGATTTGTAGTAAGGAAATCACTATATAACAGGATACCTAGGTGTCGGAGTAGGGATTTCAACAAAATTTTCCTAACTTCATTGTTAATGCAGTCTTGATACCTAATCCACTTGAGCTAGAATATTGAAGAAGTTGTTTGTGTTTGTTGTTTCCTTAAGAACTTTTTGTAGTGGTGTGTTATATATACATAGATGACATATGTAAGTGTGTCGTTTAACACCTTGAATATTTTATTTAAAGTGGTTGATCAACCACCTCACCGATTTTGGAGAGTTGAAGGACTTATGCTCAATCAAGTAAAAGTGAATTCTTCGCTACCTCACTGGAGGCATTGAATCGACCAAACTAGCACTTTCATACTGATTGGTTCCATTTACATTTTTAAAATTGAGAACACATATCCTAATTCCTCTGCGTCGAAGGTTATACGCATATTGGATCTAGAAGATGAAGGATTCATTAGACCTTTTAACCCGATGTTTACTGGATCAAATGATTTGGTTATTTTCCACCTTTTTAATATTGGGTTAGATAACATTGAAACTATCCCTCTTCAATGGGCCATGATGGATGACACTTCATAATTATTTGGGATAGGGGTCCATGCAACCCCTACTTTGGAAATAGTGGGAGGATAAATCCTATCTCCTTTCATTTCTAACCAAACAACCAATGTGGTTCAATCCATGGTAGCCACATCAGTCAATATCTATATGCCACTGATAGTTGGGTCCACTCAACCCTTGAGCGTGGTCTCATTTTCACCTTTTGTGTCTAAGTATTTATCTTTTGGAATTTCCTCTACTGTCATGAAGAATGTATCAGTTGGATCTAAGTTGATTCCCTAGAGTCGTAACATTGGATTCAAGACTTATTAAACTCCCCTCCAAGTTGTTCCTTGGGTTGGAGGGCACATTAATCCATTGTTACCCTCACTTGGAAGTAGGTTATTTTTTTTTCAGGCTCTAATCCCTTTGTGGGATGGAGTGGTGCTATTATTGGAGGCTTCCAATCCTCCAACACACCATCTTATTCAAACCCTTTCAGGTTTTTTGGTGGGTTTGGGAGAAATCCCATCCCTTATTCTAGAATTTAAGTAGGGGGGAACCCCTTCCAAATGGAACCCTATCCAAGGTTCATTCCCTTCACATGGAATTCTATTAGGGGGGAAACCATTCCTGAGTCAATACAACCTGATGTAAGGGTCCTTCCCTTTGCAAGGGATGTCAATAGGGAGAAACCCTTATTTATCCTACATAAACTAGATGGGTGGATGTTTTCCAACTTATTAGTAGGTATTTAAAGGTTTTAGTCAAAAACCTGGCCCATCAAAACACTCTTCCTGGAAACATAGTTCTAGTAATAATCCATGGTATCCTTTTCCAGTAGCTAGTCAACCCAGGAGCTCCAACTCTGCTGGTTGGAATTCTGGGCCTCTGTTGAGGCTACAATTTCTAGCAATGTTAATCTTTCCCAATATATCAAAACTGAATGATATGGTCTACGATGATCCGAACTAGCCTCTGGTCCCCACTAAGATATCCTCTAACATTCCAAAGTTAGAGGGTAAATTATATGAGGATTTGAGTGACCACGTGATGAATTTTAACTTATGGTGTTCATCCAATTATATGAACGATTAGTCAATCCATAGTCATCTCTTCCAACATACTCTTATGGTAGTTTCAATAGAATGGTATATTGAGCTTCAAGTCTTGACCTTTCACACTTTCCATGATCTAGCCTTGGTTTTTCTAGACCACTTCTAGCTTCACGTTTGGTATGATGTTGATATCAATCTCCTATCTATTCTTAAGTAAGATAAAGCTACTCATATATAAGATAACATAAAAGGGTGGCTGAGGAGGAGGAGGATTATCAAATATAAAATCCCCCCTAAGTGTCAATGGCATTTTTGGTTCCTTCAAGAGAGCTATCGCAGATCTAATTATGAACTAGATGAAACAAATGGCAATTCTTCCATATGTGGTCGTTTAATCTATGAATTCAACAATTTCCACCATCCAATCGTCATACGTACATGCTGTGTATTTTGTGTCCCTAAATGGTAACCAACAATTCTAAAGGAATTAAAAGAGTAAAGATAAGCAGGGAGGTGGAAACAAAAATAAAACATTAAATTTGATGAAAATTTTCAGGGGGATAAGAAGGAGAATAAAAGGGTGAAATTTCCATGAAATATTTGTAGCAACGATCACCTTATCCATAAATTCCCGAATATGGAAGAGGATCAACACTTTTTAGCACAACAACAACATGTTGTGCTGAAGAATCCATTCCCATAGGGAAAAAATATACAGGTAGGTTCATCTAGTGAAAATCAACAAGGGGGCACCCAAAATTCACCCTTATCGGATGGAACAATGTTGATAATAAATATTTTGAACCATAAAAAGGAGATATATTTTTTGACAAAGACCCATGATTATGGTAATCCATAGTCAACATCCAGAGTATGCATATAGAGAATCTTGGGGGGGAAACAATGTCACACATACCAAAGGGTGTGTACAAGTATTCGTTGCATAACCCAAATGTTCGAATCACATCCAACTGTTACATTGTTGAGGACATAACTCAGATACCATGTGCAATTTCATCCCTCCATGTGCTTCAAAGTTTCCCCATGCAACGAGTTGCATTTTTATCTTCTATAGTAGCTACCAAATCCTCCAACTAGAATATTATGAATTTCAATACTACATATGTGGAACCTCATTTTCCTTATCATGTAACATTCTAAATCAATTTATTGTATGCAAAACACATTATTGGGAGGACTGTCATTGATGAAGGTGATTCAACATGTGATATCGTTGTCTTGTTGGAAAAAAATTAGTTGTCCTTAGCTAGCTCCATATCCTATTCTATTAACAACGATCAGTGGATGATCATTTAGATTGCATGGAATTATATCCTCTTTCCCTATGGGGAAGTACGTTTGTGTAGAAGTGGAAGTGGTTGATTCTCCACTCAACTAAAACCTATTGCTAGGAAGGATTTGGACTTGTGTGATGAAAAATGTTGTCGCATCAATTTTTCTAGTCTTGTGCTTCCCTCATGAAGGGAATATTGTAACATTAAAAAAAATGTTGTTTATCCGCTCTAAATCTACGAAGAATCTGGGATATATGGTCCCATTGATAGAAAAATCTTATATGACAACTGACAGAATTGGTGTTCAAATGTATCCTTCATTAATGGGAAAATTTGACTTTTCAATGCTTATTTCATGTATTTGTGCTAGCCCTCTTGGCTACCAAAAATGAAGCGCCTCGATCCCCGTCACAGAAGTGAGCTCATTTTGAACCATGTAGGGATGGTCATGTCACACTCTAAAATTGAGATAGATTATCGAGCAATCCAATAAGTTGTTGTAGTATATGATCTTGCTCCTTCATGGACAAAATAAGATGATCAATTTTGAGATCCTGTTTGCGCCCTCAATTGTTCAAATTTTCTTTATTGTATTAAACATGTATTTCCCTATGACATATTTATTATTGAAACAATGATAGGATTGGAATGAACATGGAAGGATTTTCATTATCAATTGTACTTCCTCCTAGAAATCAGTCGAGTCGAAAATGGATAATTCCATTCAACTTTGACTAGAGGTGTTGATCACCCCATCAACCCCTTGGAAAAGCATGGTGTCTATACTGAGAGGAAAATGGCCAATATATTGGAAACCATTTTGATTAACATCT
>SNQJ01S0046322.1:21306-58680 GCA_010110895.2 Picea sitchensis
AAAATGAAAATATGTGAATATTTACATAGATTATGTAAATAAACTTGTAAACATTCAATTTCATGTATTACTTTCTAAGGGGTGATGATGGAAATGTACTTGGACCAAGTCATAGATTAATATCCATGTAACTAATAGATTAACAACCATGTGTTAGTTTATATTTTGAAATATCATTGTAACCAAAAAGACCAACCATTAAAATATTGCACTATAACATTAAAGTATTGATAAGTAAAATATTATTCAAACATCAATGTATAATTATACATTAATATAATAATATATTAATAATTATAGTATAATGTAATGTTTTATATATCAAATAATGATATAAAAATGTTTTATATAAAATGTTGTCTTTTTTAATATATTAATATTAACATTTAGTTTAAATTATAAAATAATGTAATAAATAATTAATATTAATAATATAATTAAATAATTAATATTAATTTTTATTACATAATAATTGTACTGAAATAATTATATAACTTCTTTTTTTTAATATGATGTATTAACATTTTTTAATCAAATAATAAATATAATGTTTTTTTCCATATAATAAATATAACAAAATATTAATAATTAATATTGATATTAATTTTTTTTTAATATAATATATTAATAATTATAATGTAAATATTTTTGTCCCTAATAAACCCTAACATATTTAAATAACGGTAATAGACCCTAAAATATTACAATAAATATGTTAATAAATATGTTAATACTTATTGAGTTAGAGATTCAAACAAAGAGGTAAAGTAAATTTTTAAGTATTTAAAAGATCACAAATGGATTTCAGTTTTTGGGTATTATATACATGTACTTATTTCGAATTTAGGAATGGAATTTGATTGTCACAGGCCTATTTGTCGATCAAATAAAATGAATAATTTCGTTAACATTCTTCGTAAAAACTGGTTACTATTAAAATATTAATAGACCTTTTGTGATGCACAAAGTAAATACAATGCATATAGGCCGAATATGTTGAACACGATATTAATATAGAATACCAAATGCAAGAGATAGAACACACCATTAAAGTGCAAAAACTGTGACAGGAGGAGTCATCCAAAGTGTTTAATGGCAACGCCCATTTAAAAAGCAAATTTAATGGCAGAGTCCATTTACAAAGCAAGCTCGCATTCATGCGTGTGATTAATATAATAATGCATTGATATTAAATTTTAATAATATCAAACCCTAAAATATTAATAATAATATTTATGGATTTGACTGTATCCATTAATTTATATTAATTCATGTGGGTATTCCAGTAATTGTTTATTTCATTGTTTGTTCTACCAAGAAGTCGCCTATTATCGACGCCCATCTGCACATTGTCCATGTGATATATAATGGTCCTTCATCTACTGTATATAATTGGCCCTTTAAATTTGAAGAGAAGACTATGAAATAATTGTACTACTTTTCGATTGAATGCTTATGCATCTAATGAACATTACGTACTTAGATTGTAAACGATTGTTGAATCACATATCGATTTCCATGAGGAAGATGTAATCTGATGAGGAGATCTTCTTCGAGGGATATATTTCCGCACTTAATATCTGAAAGAAGATAGTTCAACCAACCCATTCTGCAACTTTTTCCACTTGGGTTCAAACCTGCAAAAAAAATATCTTCATCTCTAGCTCGATATATTACTTTAGAAGCTTCTCATTAAAATAAATCTTTTGGGGAAAACTTAAAAGATGCTTCCCATATTCCTGTATAATATTTCTAGTAATTCAGATCTCTGATACTACTATGCCTCACATGCCTAAGAGATTCTTGTTTTGTACAGATTAATTATCATTCCAATAAGAGTGAAAGTGGCTCACCTACTTTCTTAGAAAGAGATCTCCATCCACCAACTCCATGGATTTTAATGTATTCACTCAAAATCATGTCATCCTTCTTCTCACGGGCGATTTCTTTGTGTGTAGGGTTTGTGTAATTACTATGTGATTCTGTAATGAACACATTGAACCATTTCACACTTTTTTTCACAAATAAAGACCGAAAACTTTAGATTCTCATCATTTTCATTATTGATATGTGTAAAAAGATCAAAACATATGAACGAGCTGAAAGCATTTTTCATGCAACTCCCATGGGCA
The DNA here is from genome assembly GCA_010110895.2 of Picea sitchensis. Taxonomy (NCBI): domain Eukaryota; kingdom Viridiplantae; phylum Streptophyta; class Pinopsida; order Pinales; family Pinaceae; genus Picea; species Picea sitchensis. Next base: position 23,439 of record SNQJ01S0046322.1, read on the forward strand.
ACAAGGAAATGGTGAAACAAGTAAGAGATTTAAAAAATGAGGTTTTCAATTACCAAACGTTGTGTGAAGCAATCCAATCGCACATTCAAGGAGAAGAACTATTGGAAAAGGAAATGTGTGGAGATATGGACTTAATCTGGGAAGCTATTAACTATTTTAAGCATTCTCTTCGTTTACAGACTTTCATACCTCAAAACTATCCTACAGACTTTCATACCTCGAAACTAAGTTCTTTGCATGTTTACACTACTCCTATTCTTTGGAGACTTTGGGATATTGTGATCCCATATTGTGAATGGCATAATTAAACAATACAATCAGAATATCCAAACATTTATGTAATGGGAAGTTCGAAGCGACAATTTTGTTATTTAATCCAAACATTTGAACAAAGAGTTACAGCGTAAATTAAAATGCTCAGGTCGTATCATAAAATAGCAATGCAATGAAAATGTGAAGCCGATCTTTGAATTGTAGGAAGAGAAGGGTTTCACACCTAGTTGAACCATTTCACACTTGTTGAAAGAAGGTTTTCACCATTTCACGCTAAATGGTTCAATGCACAAATGCGAAATGGTTCAATGCAACCATTTAGTGTGAAATATATAAATGTCGAACCCTGTCGATTACATGCAACCAACCCTATCGATTACATGCGGATATCAACTTCATCGTTTAATTTAAATGTTAAATATTATTCCAGAAAGGTTTTACCCCTGGCACAAATTCTAATCGGCATATAAATCTGAACATAAAAAACAGGCGCATATAAATCTGAACATAGAAAATTTGCGCAGAGATAAATTTTCAACATGCCTCAGAAACGTTACTACACGTAAACACAATATACAGGCTAATCCACTCCTCTCCCTAGCCTCTCGTGGCATAGTGAAACGACAAGCTAATCCACTCCTCTCCCTGGCCTCTCGTGGCATAGTGAAACGACGGATACATCTCGTGAAACGGTTCAATGCGGGATCCGAGCGATCTATTGTGCATCAAGAAAATCTAAACGCCAAGCTATACGTGGCATCCAACATTATTACACCAGGTAATCCACACTGGCTAATCCACTCCTCTCCCTCGCTCTCTTGGCATAGTAAAAGGGTGGCTACATAAATGTTTACTGTAACACATGGCACGTAAGAATTTATGAAATGAACAATTTGTAAAAAATAAAAAAGTAAATCTTAAGTGGTTTCTCTCCACTTGTCTCTACGCCATGTTAATTCCCTATATAATTACAACAGCTAATCCACTCCTCTCCCTCGCTCTCCTAAGGGCGGTTACATTCGTTGAATTAAAGTGGTTCTGGAGTGATATAAACGTGGCATGGATACATATTAATCATTTTTAATCATTTGAACGTGTCAATTATATTTTTAATCATTTGAATGTGTCAATTATATATGTTTACATGTTTAAGTAATTGTAAAAAAGTAAACATGTCAGCGTCTTCAATGCGTAGCCATCAGATTAGGGTTTAAGCTTAAATAAGATTAAAAGATCATTAATTCTGCCCATTGTCAATAGGTCCTTTAGGCATAATAATTTTATTACTACTTTTTTTTTATAAATGGTCGTTAATCCAATCAGTGACACATCGTGATATTTAATTTATTTACAGTGTCGTTTCAGACATAAAATCTTAAGATTGCAGGAATTTAGAGATTATATAATAGCGCATAATTTCAGGCATAAGTACCAGTCTATTATGTAATCGATGTGGACTAAATTTTCATACGAGGAACCCAATTTCAGGGTTTGATAGCGGCCATTTTAAAACCACCGCAATTATCTAAGAAAATTGTGTAGTCAGGGACGATGTAGCATGATCTAAAAGTTATTATTTGTCACAGAAGCCAAGATTGGTGCGATATATCCACCATGGGATTAACTAGCTCGAGATCCTATTCGGCAATTTCATAGACGCTAAACCTTGCAATTCTGTGGCTGTTAACAGCGTCTCCAAGATATTGCTCAATTTCGGGGGAGGAAAGTCTTCGTCCCATTTGAATAAAATAAGAATTAAATCTCTAATAAATCTCTAACCCTAAATCTCTGACCACTAATCTCTAATAAGAATTATGTATAAATCTGTGACCACTAACTCATAAATTTCTATTTGTATCTGACCTTCCAATGACCAAAATCTACACTCTCGTTAAGCTCGGATTTTTCATTTGATATTTGACGGCAGGTGGACTACCGATTCCAACCCGAGAGATGCTTGCACGAAGCAACGTTGCCGTGGCAAATTTGAATCAACACAAGCGTGTTCGCCGTGTATCCGACGGGCACGCGGCGAAGTCAAAAGTGGACTTCGTTGCGTCACGGTGGGGAAACCAGTTATGAGGTATTGACATTTTTTCCTTATTTCAACGACTCAATCAAACATAAATACACGGTATTTCTAATTTGAATTTTGTGAATTTTGCAAAAGTTTTCTTTGTTCTACTTCAGCGTGCTTGCAAAAGTGAGATCAATGACATCACACACTGAGAGCTACGGTTAAACTTAATAAACCTCCATTGTAAACAATTTCTCCATTGTAAACAAGTCTAATGAAGCTACGGTTAAACTTAAGAAACCTCCACTCAAAAAGGGTGTGTTAGTCACCACCTAATAATTAGGGTTTCTACATTTAAACAAGAAAAAACTTATATTTAAAAAATCTCCACTCAAAAGGGGTGTGTTAGTCACCACCCAACAATCTCCACCTTGACAACAATACCAAATCAATCATCACCTTTCTTGTAAGCTTGGAGAAGTCAAACACCACCACATGTCTACACATTTTGCTCCAGTATGGACCACTCCACCTCCATTAGTAACCTCTCTTATAAAATGATGTCTTGTCCAATTTTGATACATTGGATTGTTAACCAAATGCACAAGAAAAATGATGTCTTGTCCAATTTTGATACATTGGATTGTTAATCAAATGCACAAGCCAAACATAACATGAGGTAAATCTCCTGTTGTCCTAAGCTCATGAATCAACATAACAACAAAATAAATCACTACAACCATTGTAGGTGATACCCGTGCTTCTACGATACCTAAGCACCCATTTCCATAATATTTACTTGGTTTTTCCATGTGTCCACTGACAACACCAATTGCATGTGAAATATTTGAACATTTCATTGCGAACATCAATCTTCCTACCTACTATATGAGAATATGGTACAGGAGACATATAACCACTTTCTTCCTTATTGTCAAGAAATAAACTTGAAGAAAGCTTACAATGGAAAGCTAAAGGGATATATTTGTATCCCCAAGATTTGTTTTGTTGCTCCTATATCCTTCAACTAAAACATCCTAACCAACAAATCCTTTAACCAACTAATCTCAACCATGCTTTGCTTGCAACAAGCATATTGTCAACATATCACACCAATATAATGAATATGTGATTTAAATTTCTGAAGTAAACACAATGATCATACTCACTTCTAGTAAAAATTTGGATTACCATAAAAGAATCAAACATCTTATACCATTGCTTGGTTATCTTAGGCCATATAATGATTCCCTAAGTTTGCAGAAAAATCTCCCTTTATGATCCTCAACAACTTCTGATTGTTCCAACTACATATCTCTGCTAATGATGATTGTGTAGGCAATAGGATCCCACAATCTACATCTCATAATTCCATCACCATAACCAACAGAGATATAAAAATTTGTTCCCTTGACCGAATCTAACCAAGTGAGCCTTCACCCCTCACCTCTAGGCTAATTTCAAAGGAGTATCCTAAGCCCTTTTAAAGGCTTCGTTACATGCAATCCATGGGCTCTAAAACCTTGGGCTATCAAAAAACATGTGCTCGAAACCACGACTTTTGATGATCCGGATTTAGGAGCGGAACAAACTGATTAACCAATTGAATATAATAAACACAAAGATATGGAGAACAACACAGATATCCAGTGAACAATATCTTCTATTGAATAAATGAAATAGGCTAAAACTGTAAAACTGAAGAACTGAAACAACTTGCTCGAATGGTGGTAGCTATCTCTGAGAAGAGATGTGGTTGCTACGTGCATCTATCTGAGAAGAATGATTACAATGTGGCTCTAGAGGCCTTTTTCATATTACTCATGAATGTCAAAATAATAGACATCCAAAAACCTAACCCTAGGAGGTGAAACGCCAAAAGTCATGTGGACCCCTATGGATAAGTTGGTACCTCAACTTCTCGAGATCATAACTTTTGCATACGACCTCCATTTTAGGCACGTGGTAGTCCATTGGAAAGGTATTTTCGAGAACTACACATTACTTCATCAAACTCTGACTTCGTTTATAGTTTGACTGTGTCAAGCAAAAAAAATTGTTTAGGGCCCCAAAACGGCCCTAGAAGTACAAAAATATGTGTTGACATGAAAACATCCAAAATAAGCCAATTGAATTAGGTGGGAGGCCACCAGTCTCCTCCTGAAAGATGTGTAAAGCTTCAGACAACCCCGGAAGTGTAGAACCCACAATTACAAAGAAGTACAAAAGAACGTGTTGAACTAAATTTTTTCAAGAGAAGTTAGTTGGAATAGGTGGGTGGCCACCAATATCCATCCGGATCAATCCTCCCCCATTAGGAAGCAATGGTCTCCATTGTGTTGAGTTCCCCCATCAGGTGAGGAAACTTCTATTGAATTTGGCCCAAGGTGAGCCACTTGCCTTAGTGTAGGTGTTGCCCTGCTTTGACAACCTGATAAAGTTGGATCCTCTGCTGGCGAGTGCCCTTGACCTATGTGTCCACTATATAATCAGTGGATGCATGTTCCATGCAGTCAGGGTTGAGATCTATTGGTGTCAGTTGTTTCGCGATCTCCGAGGTGTCCAATAATGGTGGAAAATATGTCTGAAGGAGGTCCACATTGAACACTAGGTGTAAGCCAAGGAAGGATGGAGTGTTGAGCTCAAAAGCATTGCTACCCACAACCTTGGTGATAGTATAAGGCCCATAGTGAAGTGGGCGGAGCTTTCGATGGGGCCTTGTGAGACGCCCTTTCTCCAAATGTAACCAACCTGAAATTGGTGTGGTACCTTGTGTTGATCATGGAGTTGCTTGTACTTAGCATTGGCTTTTTGCAAAATCTCATGGACTTGTTGTTGGATGTGCCGAATACGCTCAATGAATATGGTGGCTTTGTCAGTCTCAAAATGAACATGGAAAGAGTTTGTCTGTGTGGTTATAAGAGGTGGTGCAACATCAATGGGACCCAAGGGTTGGAATCCCAACCCCGTCTGGAATGGGATATGGTCGATGGAGCTATGAAGATCTCTATTGTAACTGTGTTGAACATAGGAGAGACTCTCATCCCATGTACATAGATGCTTAGAGTTGTACATGCGCAGGATGTGCACAATCATCCGATTGACGACCTTTATTTGGCCATCTGTTTGGGGGTGGAAAGAAGTGGATTTAGTGAGCTTGGTGTCCAACAATGACCAAAGACTCGACCAAAATATGTTGAGGAACATGATGTCCCGGTTAGAGATGATGGTCTGTGGTATCCCAAAATGGACCCAGACTCGCTTGAAGAAGAGCTTGGCAGTATCTGTCATTCTTATGTTCTTCTTGCAGGCTGTGAGGATGGCCATCTTCGAAAATCGTTCAACAACCACAAATACACAATCATTTCCTTGCTTGGTGGATGAAAGGGCAGACATGTAATCCATCGAGATGGATTCCCAAGGCTTCTCGGGAGTAGGAAGAGGGGTGTATAAGCCTTGCTTCTTGATGGCTGGCTAGGCAGTGGCACAAGAAGTGAAAGATCTGATATACTTGCTAACGTCCTGATGAAGTTTTGGCCAATAATTTTTTTTCTAAAGAACGACCATAGTTTTCTCCACGCCAAAATATCCTGTCATCCGACTATAGTGGGCTTCCCAAATCATCTTTGCACACTCGCTTGCAGGAACACATAGATGGTCCAAATGACATAACATTTAGTCCTGAATGTGAAAATTGATGACATTCATTCCTGTACCCAAGAGTTGATAGGTGGTGGAAAAGTCTGGATCTTGCTGATAAAGTTGGGGCCAATCAGATGCCTCATGTCCACAGGAATGGATCACAGTGGTGAGTGAAGCCACGAGAGGTTGAATGAGGTAGTCAGCGACATGATTTGTGCTCCCTATCTTATACTTGATGTTGAGATGGAACTGCTGCAGGTCGGTGGACCACTTTTGTTGGTGGTCATTTTGAAACTTCCCCTGTGTCTGTATGAACTGTAGAGGCTTGTGATCAGTGTGGATGATCATCTCCTTTCCCAGAATGTAATTTTTCCATTGACGACAGGCTTTCACAATGGAATACATTTCCTTGTCATAGGTGGGGTATTTTCGGACAGTGTTTGAGAGTGTCTCACTATGGTGCCATTGGAAGACTATGCTGATTGAGAAATGTGCCTACAACATAGTTAAATGCATCAGTCTCAATGTCGAACGGTTTTTGTATATCGATAAAGGAGAGTACTGGAGATGAGCACAAGCGATGCTTTAGATCATCAAATTCTTGTTGTTGTTCCTTCCCCCACGCAAAATTTTCCCTGCCACCACCCTTGGTCACTCTGATGAGGGCTCATGCAATATGGAAGAATCCCAACACGAACCGTCGATAGAAGTTGGCCAATCCCAAGAATCTCTAAAGCTCGTTTAGTGTGGTCAGGGTTGTTCAGTCACAAATGACTTGGATCTTAGCTGAATCAACATGTACCCTGTTATCACCATAACAATTTTTCAGATAGGATCCAAATCTCTGAAATTTAGCGAAGAGCTACATCGATGTGGAAGTGCGATAGTTTGGAGGATAAGGTCACATATGGTGGCATATGGGAGAATATAGCAGAAGCGTGAAAGGTAGGACTCGACAGACCGTAGATCTTGAAGCGGCCCAGATCAACAGCCCAGACCCATATCGGGTGGTGAAATATCATGAGAGATAATTTTTCGAAGGCGGGTCGGGAAAACTACCATGGTTTTATTCATGGACGTGTGGCGTCCTCGAAGGCACATCGGGGCGAAAAGAAGTCTACCCAAAATTGTTCTTTCCAATCCCCGATATCGAAAGATGGTAGGACTCGGCGGATCGTAGATCTTGGAGCGGTCCAGATCGAGGACCAAGACACATATCGAGCATTGAAGTAGCGCGAAGGATAATTTTTCGAAGGCAGGCTGGGGAAACTACTGTGGTTTCATTCATGTATGTGTGGCGCCCTCATAGGCACATCGAGGTGAAAAGCGGTCTACCTGAAACCATTTTATCCAATCCCCGATATCTAAAAACAAATATAAAAGGAGGGCCTCGGGTCATTATTCTATAATATTTCAAAGCACTCAAACATTTGAAAATTGGCGCAAACCATCCATTCGAAACTCAAGATTAGAATTGGATCAGATTCATGCTTTCTTCGTCGCTTAACAAAAATAACAGTCTCACCCATTTCCGTGTCTAGATCGAATTTGTTAGACAATGTCGGAAAGCGGATACCCTTCCTCGAAGCGGCCCAAGTCTGGTGGAGTTTTTGTCCATAGAATTTGAAATTTTGAATCAGTTTAAAACAGTGAAGATTGGTCTGCTAACTATGTCCTACACACGTGCATTGACCTGGATATTTTCATAAAGGAGATGATGGATTACGATATTCCTTTTGACTCACAATGTAAGGAAATCGTGCAGTTGAGCAAGACGAAATGCAGTTTTCCCGGAACCAGTAAGTGACCTCCAGATGTCACCAAACCAACAAGTTCGACAGAAGATCAGGACAAGCCAGATGTCGTAAAGGAAGTTGAGTAGTTAGATAAATCCGTTCCTAGTTTTGAAATGTCTTTTGTTTAATCATTGTAAATCGGTTCATATACCGAGACTGTTAGTTGAAATTATTATAATCAGTTGTAGAAGATGAAACGTTTCATCTTCAGCCATTGTAATCAAATTGTATAAATACCGGAGCATTTGAATGAATTAATGTTGGCAAAATTGCAAGAGCACATTTTTGGTTGTTTCGAACTCTATGGTAATTTTCTGAAGCTAAATTGAATATATATGCAGAAGCTTTGAATTCTCTATGAAAATATTCTAATGGTGGTGATATGATTTTTTCTTCCTTCATTGTATGTATTTCTTGTGATATTTTATTCCATTTTCATTTTCTTCTATTTAAATTGAAGATTTAAAGGCCCAGAATTCGTCTTGTGATGCTCTTGGCTTAAGCAATTTAAACTATGTAATTTTCTTCTTAACGAATTCAGAATTCATTTCGGTAATGCTCTGATGCAGTTACTTGTTTTCTCTATCTTCCTACACTCTACTTAAATTCAAATATAACTCAGATTCATTGCTTCATTTAGCCTTATCCTCTGGAGAGTTCTACTGGCTGGTCATTATTTTCATTCACTTTCAGAATTTTGACTCCATATCCCTGAGTGTTCCTCCCCTTCATTGCCAACAACTTTATTAAAAACCCCCAAAACAAACCAAATCTATCCATCGATTTCCAAAGAAATATAAAGTGACATGAGAGGGCCCTCTCTGAGTTGAGCAGGCTAGTGCCTCATCTCTAAATCCGGTTGAAACAATTACCTATGTTGTTTGTCTATCAGTCAGACAAAATTTACAGGGTGCTAACATTCTGTCGTCGTTGCCAGGGATGAAATTGAAAATCCTTCCCTGGGAAAAATGACCTAAAGCTTTAGTTTGATCACTGAGGGTGACAGTGGATCAAATACCTTATTAGCTGAGATATTTTTTACCCTGGCGACTCTGTTACTCATAGACCAGTTGCACCACACCGTGTGAGATAGAAATTTTGGCTCCTAAGAAAATGCACACCAGGAACAACCTAGAACCAAAAGTTGCAATCCCTGTGTCTGACCCTGAGAAGATTTTACGTAAAAGAAAAGAAAATCCAATAACCCCAGTGTTTCATCTAGAACGATATTTGTCTTTGCCCAAGGTTGGAGTGACTAGCATTGAAGACCTCGAGTTTGATGTAAAATTTGAGAAAATCCTATTCAAAACTAACTATGAATCTTGTTTAAGTGAGACCATCTTTGATGAAAAGATATTCCAAGATTTGATTCTAGTCGCATCTACCAAGACTTTAGTGATCCCTGATCAAAACCAACAGCCACTCTGACCCCTCACAGTAACTATGGCAGCCAAATTTTCTCCCCTCGTACTGCCTGCTCAATTACATGATTTTCCTCAAGATTACAACCTAAGGATCAAACTATATGATGTTGAAGGTAACATATCAGCTCAGAAGCATCTAGACTGGTTTAATGATTTCATAGACTTGGAAGAGGTGGACTTTGAAGATGTGAAGATGAGTCTGTTTACACCAAGTCTTGTAGGAGAAGTGAGGAAGTAGTTCAGAGCCCTTCCACTAGCCAATATCGCAAATTGCAAATCTTTTGAGACAAGCTTCCTTGCAAAATGGGGCGATAAGAAAAATCCCCTTCAGTTGTTGACCCAGTACAACAACATGAAGAGATCACCCGATGAAACAATGCAAGAGTTTTCAGCTAGATTCATGAAGGTCTATAATGCAATTCCTGTTGAGTTAAACCCTTCCCCTAAAGCTTCTCATCTCAGATACGCTGATTCTTTTGAAAGTGACTTTTCTTTATTATTAAGAGTATGAAGATCTGCCACATTGGATGATATGATGACCGATGCCATAGAGGTTTAAGTGAACCTAATGTCTTTAGGGAAGGTGAAAACTAATTATGGTAGAGACACAAACATAACTCAGAATAAAGCACAGACTTAAACATCACAAACATCATGGGAGAGATTTGAAGTGATGATGAGAAATATGGAAAGAATGATGGAGAGAATAGCCCTGGGAAATACGCATAACCCTAGAGAACATGATGATGGTACACCCAGAAATCCAAGGAGACCAAAAATTCTACATATTAGACAAACAGAGTAAAGGAATCAGGGGAACCAAGAAAATCAAGAAGATCAGACAAATCAATCAAATCAGGGAAATCAAGGAGATCAACAAATAAGGCCTCCTTTTCAAAATAATTATATAGATGAAAATTATGATGGATATTTTGAAGACAACATGAACTGTTATGATGATAAAGAAACATAGGTGTTTTTGACTAAAGAAGAACACGACTAATTCATGGATGCAAGTGAGATCTTTTTGCAAGATGAAGAGGAAAGGGTATTAGTAGAAAGGGAAGATTGCGAGATAGGATTGCAAAATTACATCATGCAATTCCAAAGACAATATAACCTTCGAAATCAAAAGGTACCTCCAAACCCTCCAAAGGGAAATCCCACCAAAGAAGCTCAGAGTAACATACCTTCTACATGTCAGCCCAAAAAATATTCAACTTCAAAGGACTCCACTGGGAAGGATTCTGCTCCAAAGGGTATTGTGGAAAAGGCAAAGAAGAAAGAAGAACCCCATAAGAAAATATTAGAAGCAGGGAAAGAAATGGTCACAAAATAGGTAGAGAATAATTCATCCTCTTTTAATTTTGAAAGTGAGATAGCTAAGATCAAAATTTATGTACCATTTAATGAATTAATCAAGAATAGCGAGTACAAAAATCAGAGCATCAGGATGCTTAAGATGGGGAAAATCTCTGATACCCTGAACGTACAAGATGATCACCCAACCATCTTATTTGGACCAAGAGTAGAAGAAAGCCATGAAAATGAAGAAGTGCCTCCTTTTTATGTCCGTTTAAAAATCCATGACATGAATTTTCACAGTGCCATGTTGGATTCAGGAGCATCTCACAACCTGATGCCCAAAGTGGTCATGGACCAATTGGGTCTCAATGTCACAAAGCCTTATAAATATCTGTTCTCTTTCGATTCAAGAAAGGTGAAATGCCTTGGCCTGGTCAAAGATCTGGTGGTGTCTTTGGCACTAATCCCCACAAAGAATATGGTGGTGGACATAGTGGTCGCTGATATCCCTCCAAAATTTGGTATCTTGTTGTCCAGGTCATGGGCTGCAAAATTAAAAGGAACCCTCCAGATGGACATGTCATATGCCACTATTCCTGTCTTTGGTCAAGAAAAAAGATTGTATAGATAGGTTTTGCTTAAATATATGGCCAACATCAAATCACTTCCTAACAATCATCCTATCTATTCAGTGGAAACTGAATTGGGGTCTTCTATTTTCTTTAATGACCTGTGCTCCGAAGAAGAGGAAACAAAAATCATTATGGATGACAAAGACAAGCCTGGCCAACAGATAGAAGAACTCTTAGAATAGTAAGATGATGCAGAGGATCAGATATGGAAAATAAATTTCAATGGGGCTGCATGCAGAGAAGGAGTTGGAGCTGGCGTATGGATCAATCATCCCAAAGGAGACTCCAAATTGTGTTTTTATAAGCTTGTGTTTGAATGCACGAATAACATGGCTAAATATGAAGCATTAATATTGGGGTTAGAGGTTTTGGAAGAATTGGGTGCCAAACAAATTGTTGTACATGGAGACTCTGAGCTAATTATAAATCAAATCAAAGGAATATACCAAGCAAAACACCCCAGATTGAGGGCTTATAGAAATCCGGTACTAGACCTCCTTGAGAAGTTTCCAGAATGTAATCTTTCAGCAATTCCAAGAGAACAGAGTCAGGTTGTTAATGCCTTGGCTACTTCAGCAGCAATGTTCAGAGTTTTGATTTTCTCTGAAAAAAGATACAAGGTTGAGTTCAAGTACAGGCCAGCAGTACCAGATAATATGAAGCACTGGCAAGTTTTTGAGGATGACAAACAAATAGAAAGCTTCCTCAAAATGGAGAATGAGTTCGAGAATTTAAACATTGATGGTGAATAATGTGACGATGAGGTGGATGCAACTGCTTTCACAAAAGAAGGATATTTTGACAATCAGATTGTTGGCAGAGATATCGTTCAACTAAAGAGTGACATCATCCCCAAAGGTTTGGTCTTGTTGGAAAAACTTTTTGATAACAATGATGTGGCTAGAAGTCTGAAGATCACAGTAAATGAAGGGGATGTTGAAGACTGCAATATTGGGACTCCAGAAGATCCAAATATCGTAAAGCTATCCAGACAGCTCAACCCTGAAGTGAAAGAGAGGTATGTCAAATTAATGAAATAATTCCCTGATGTTTTTTCTTGGATTTATGATGAGATGAAATTTTATGATACTAGTATAATCCAACATGTCATCCCAATCAAAGAATATCACAATCCATTCAAACAAAAATTAATAAGGATAAACCCTCTGTTGTGACCATTTATAGAAAAAGAAGTAAAAAAGCTATTTGAAGCCAAAATCATAGTGTCCCTGAGATTTTCCAAATGGCTGGAAAATCTGGTGCCAGTCAGAAAAAAGAGTGGGGAAATCCGGTTGTGTGTGGATTTTAGGAATCTGAACAAAGTATCTCTAAAGGATCATTACCTGTTTCCTAAGATGGATCATATTTTACAGAAAGTGGTGGGTTCTCAGAAGATGTCAATGTTAGATGGCTTCTCAGGATACAATCAGATTATGGTGCACCCTGACGATCGGGAAAAGATGACATTTACTACACCATGGGGTACGTTTATGTATGCTAAGATGAATTTTGGGATTATGAATGCAGAGGAAATGTTTCAAAGAGCTATGGACATAGATTTTGCTGATGAAAAAGATAAATTCATTGTTATCTACCTTGATGACATCATTGTGTATTTTTCCTTAGATGAAGAACACCTAAAACATCTCAGAAGGGCGTTTCAAAATGCAGGAAGTTCGAGATCACTTTGAATCCTAAAAAGTCAAATTTCTCCATGGAATAAGGAAATTTGTTGGGTCACATCATTTCAAAAGAAGGGATAAAGGTAGACCCCAAAAGAGTTGAGGGGATCTTGAAAATTGGCATACCCAGAAGAAAAAAGTAGGTACAATCTTTCCTGGGCAAAGTGAATTTTCTGAGAAGGTTTATCCCAAATTTGGCTGAAATGATAAACCACATTACAATCATGCTCAGAAATGGAAATGAAATAAAGTGGATTCCTGAAGCAAGAAAATCCTTTGAAGACATCAAAGTGGCATTGACCAAAGCTCCAGTACTTGCAAGTCCTAATTTTGAAAAGGATTTCATATTATTCTCTTTTGCCTCAGAACACACAATTGTGGGTGTACTAATCAAGAAAGTTGACCAAAATTTTGAGAAGCCCTTAACATACTAGAAAAAGACATTAAGACACATGCATTTGAAATATGACATAAATTTGGAAAAACAAGCGTATGCCCTGGTCAAAGCCTTGAAATAATTCAGAGTTTACATCCTACATTCCCACAACACTGCTTATGTGCCCAGTAGCTCAGTAAAGGACATATTGACTTAGCCTGATCCAGAAGGAAAGAGGGGAGAATGGATTACAATACTATTAGAATATTATCTTGAGATCAAACCCACGAAGTTGATCAAAGGACAGGGGATTTCTAAATTGATGGCATAGATGAACTCTGAACTCTTAGGAATAAACTTCATTGCATACTTGTTAGATAGTACAACAGAAGAAGAAAATGAGACTCCACAAATATCCAAAACAAATCTTGACTCTACATGGTATGAAAATATCATCTTCGTGTTGAAAAATTTGCAGTCTCCTCCTGAATTTAGTAAGACAAAAGCCAGATTCTTGAAATTGAAGGCATCAAAATTTTGTATAGTAAATAAATTACTATATTGGAAAGATCTAGGAGGGATTTTATTGAGATTTTTAATAGAAGAAGAAGCAGAGAAAACCATCAGAGAGTTCCATAAAGGTGACTGTGGAGGTCATCATTATTGGAAGACAATTGTGCATAAAATTTCGAGGGATGGATTTTATTGGCCTAACATTTTCCTGATGTTTATAAAGAGGTTTTGAAGTGCCATGAATGTCAAATCTTCGATGGGAAAGGAAAATTGTAGTCTCTGCCTTTAAAACCCATTTCACTGGAAGCTCCTTTCAGATAGTGGGGCCTGGATTTTATAATGAAAATACATCCACAATCATCAACTCAACACAAATGGATCCTGACTGCAACAGACTATTTCACTAAGTGGATTGAGGCAGTTCCCACCAGACAGGCTATAGGTGATGTTATCATTCAATTCTTAGAACACAATATTCTATCCAGATTCGAATGCCCGATCAAGATTATAACAGACAATGCAGCGACATTCAAATCTAAGAAATTGGAGAAATTCTACAATGATTACAACATTACCCTTGGTCATTCCACGTTATACTACCTACAAGGAAATGGATTGGGTGAATCTTTGAATAAAATCTTAGTCAGAATCATCAAAAAATTGATACAAGAGAATAAAAAGGCATGGCACAAAAATCTCATCCATGCACTGTGGGCTGACAGGATATCCCCAAAGATATCTCTTGCCACATCCCCATTTAAGATCATCTATGGCACTGAAGCAATTTTTTCTACTACATTGGGGTTGCCTGTAATGAGACTGTTGCAGGAGCAAGACACAGAGACATACGCCACATAAAGAAGGGTGGATGAACTCATCAATGTACAACATACCGGAGAGAGGTATTTAAACAATACTCAACTACGTTAAGACAAAATCAAAGAGGATTTCGACAGATGAACCAAGGTGGATGATTTTGAACCAGGAGACTGGGTACTAAAATGGTATTCTAGAAATGAAGATAAGGAAAAACATGGGAAATTTGATCACCTATGGTTGGGCCCATTCAAAATTGCACCGTACCGTGGGAGCAATGCCTACTTGTTACAAGAGAGTAATGGAGAGCTCGCTGGAGGAGGGCTTGTGAATGGTAGGTTCCTCAAGCATTATGTTGTTTAATAATCACCTCGCCATTCATTGTACATAATCACTTTTTGTTTTTCTTTTCACATGAAAAGGTTGGAATAAAAGCAACATAGTTGAAGCCCTAGGGGAAGGCCCTGAGCTATGCTGGGTTGATTTTGAGTTTTTGAATAAAGACAAGCTGATTCAGATTACACGAATAAAACTGCAGCCCAATGGGTAGGCACTTAGTCTACAATTATTTTCTACCTCGCAGGGATGATAACATCCCCAGTTGGAGCCAATGTTATCGCCATAACAATTTTTCAAATAGGATCCAAGTCTCGGAAATTTAACGAAGAGCTACATTGTTGTGGAAGCGCATTATTTTGGAGGATAAGGTCACATATGGCAGCATATGGGTGAATATAGCAGAATCGCAAAAGGTAGGACTCAACAGACCATAGATATTGAAGCGGCCCAAATGAACGACCCAGACCCATATCCGGCGGTGAAATAGCACGAGAGATCATTTTTCGAAGACGGATCGGGGAAACTACCGTGGTTTTATTCGTGGACGGGTAGCATCCTCAGAGGCACATCAAGGAAAAAAACGATTCACCCAAAAATATTCTTTCCAATCCCCAATATCGAAAGATGGTAGGACTCAGTGGACCGTAGATCTTGGAGCAGCCCAAATCGACGACCAAGACACATATCGGTCATTGAAGTAGCGTGGAGGATAATTTTTCGAAGGCAGGCCGGGGAAAATACCATGGTTTCATTCATGGATGCATGGCTCCCTCAGAGGCACATCGAGGAGAAAATAAATCTACCCAAAACCATTTTCTCCAATCCTCGATATCTAAAAATGCATATAAAAGGCAGGCCCTGGTTCATTATTCTATAATATTTCAAAGCACTCGAACGTTTGAAAATTGGTGCAAACCATCCATTCGAAACTCAAGCTTAGAATTGGATTAGATTTGTTCTTTCTTTGCCGCTTAACATAAATAACAGTCTCACCCATTTCCGTGTCCAGATCGAATTGTTAGAAAATGTTGGAAAGTGGATACCCTTCCTCGAAGCGGCCCAAGTCTGGTAGAGTATTTGGCCACAGACTTTGAAATTTTGAATCATTTTAAAACAATGAAGATTGGCCTGTCGACTATGTCCTATGCCACGTGCATTGACCTAGAGATTTTGATAAAGGATATGATGGATTACGATATTCCTTCTCACTCGTAGTGGAAGGAAATCGTGCGTCTAGGCAAGACGAAATGAAGTTTTCCCGGAACCAATAAGTCACCTCCATATGTCACCAAACCAACAAGTTCGATAGAAGATCAGGACAAGCCATATGTCATAAAGGAAGCTGAACAGTCAGAGAAATCCATTCTTAGTTTTGAAACGTCTTTTGTGTAATCATTGTAAATCGGTTCATATACTGAGACTGTCAGTTGAAATTATTATAATCAGTTGTAGAAGATGAAACGTTTCAGGTTCAACCATTGTAATCAAATTGTATAAATATTGGGGCATTTGAATGAATTAATGTTGGCAGAAATGCAAGAGCACCTTTTTGGTTGTTTCGAACTCTATTGTAACTTTTTGAAGATGAATTGAATATATATGGAGAAGCTTTGAATTCTCTATGAAAATATTCTAATGGTGGTGATATGAGTTTTGTCTTCCTTCATTGTATGTATTTCCTGTGATCTTTTATTCCATTTTCATTTTCTTCTATTTAAATTGAAGAGTTAAAGGCCCATAATTTATCTTGTGATGCTCTTGGCTTAAGCGATTTAAACTATGTAATTTTCTTCTTAACGAATTCAGAATTCATTTCAGTAATTCTCTGATGCAATTATTTATTTTCTCTATCTTCCTACACTCTACTTAAATTCAAATATAACTCAGATTCATAGCCTCATTTTTCCTTATCCTCTAGAGAGTTCTACCGGCTGGTGAGTTCTACTGACTGGTCATTATTTTCATTAACTTTCAAAATTTTGACTCCATAGACCTAAGTGTTCGTCCCCTTCATTTCCAACAACTTTATTCAAAACCTCCAAAACAAACCAAATATATCCATCGATTTCCAAAGAAATATCAAGTGACACGGGAGATCCCTCTCTGAGTTAAGAAGGTTAGTGCCTCAACTCTAAAGCTGGTTGAAACAGTTACCTTGGTCATTTTTCTATAAGCCGGGAAAAATTTACAGAGTGCTAACATAGCCCATGCTCATCAACAATGTAGACCAAGTATTGGACCGTGTTCATGCCAAAAGAGCATTTTTCCAAGTTCGCATATAGCTTGTGCTGCCACAGAGTGCTCAAAACCTGTTGAATATGCCGCATGTTCTCATCCCCAGTTTTGTTGAATATGAGTAGGTCATCCATGTTAGAATGTGCTCATTTTACCATAGACAATATCACTATTGTCACCCAACCATAGGTCGAAGCCACCCTCCGAGCACCTTAACCTTGACAGAGAACCATTCCAGAAGCAAACCCTAGGCTAGATAGCCAAACAAAGGGGTGGAACACCTTTCTCCAAGGATAGTGCACTAAGCAAGAGCTGATCAGAGAGTCCAAACCATAACCAAGAGATAGTCCAAGCCAAAACCGAAATCTGCTAGCTGTTGCAGCTGCAACGACAACTCTCCTCCAAACTTGCGCACAAACTGACCAATTGTAGTTTGCACAAGTGTTGCTTCTACAGTTCTGATAATGCCTTCCAGAATGAACACTGGCCTCCTGTATTTATACTAAATCTGGCAAATTGCCTAGGCCGACTTCTCATTTTGGGTACTAATTCTTTAGTATATATTATTTTCTTTAGCCGAATTCTTCTCTTGGAGGCTAATAACCTAATACAAGTCATTCCCTTGTCTTCTAGGGTTATTAACCAATCAATTAGGGTTTCTTCTTGCTTCCCGAAATATTCTATTGTCGTTAGGTTTACATGTGGAGGTAAATACCTCCTGCAACTACCATAATATCAACACTCCCTCCTAGCTAGGGAGGTATTGAAGGTAATGGTCTTGAGCACAAACATACCATTCAGCCGGTAGCATCAACATAGTCGTATAGACTATCTCATGATTAGATCATGAGCACCATCATCACTATCAATTTCATCAACTACATCATCTCTCGAAACCACACTCCATCTGAGTAATCAAACATGATGTTGGATAAGTCACTCACTCCATAGAGTGACACAAGAACCATTCTTTTAATCCAGACATATGTCCTAGAAGAATAAATGTCCTAGACCATTTTCCATCTAGGAAATCTCTGTCCATTGATCATTCATCTAGCTGATAATCATTTCCAACACTGTTGATAGTCTTTAAGGCAATCAGAACAATATCATTCAATAGAGAAAAACTGTGTCTATCTAGAGTAGTACACATCTAAAATCCAATGGTACACTACCACACCAAGTAGAACACAGATATTTGATCAGTGACATATAGTCACAATCAATGGAACACATCCACCACAGTAGCATACATCTATTATCTAGAGACATACAGTCTCCATAACAATCATCTTATATCAACCTGCACAGAAAACATTGTTATGATATAAACTGAATCATCTGGTCCATTCTTCCACTCACATTTGTGAGCTCTGGAAGAGTATCTTCCCTCATAGTAGTACATCAATGATGGGCTATCTAGACTATTCTTCTAAAGCAAGGAAGAATAATTGTCCCAATTTCTGAGCCTAGACCATTCCCTATCCTGGGCCATTCCTCTGGAACTAAACAAAGTGCAACCTGGAGAGAATGAGTCTACCCTAGGGAACGTTTGTCCTTGGTTGTTGAACCTGGACCATTCACCTATCTGGGCCATTCCTCTAGAACTAAACAAAGTGAAACCTAAAGAGAATGAATCTTCCCTAGGGAATGACTCTCCTGACCATTTCCTAAGGAATTGACTTGTTGGAAGGTTTACAGTTGGAAGTAAGCTTGTCATTGATGGCAAGAACAACGATGGCAAAGATCAACATGATCAGCAGTGTAGTGATAATGGAAGAGTAAACTCCATTTTAGAATTTCGGATACTAGGATTTGAAGTGTCGAAATACTTCACCACCGAAGTGGTGAAATCACGAAGTGACGAAATCGCAAGGTGGACGAAATCGTGAAGTGGCGAAATCGCGAAGGTGGACGAAATCGTGAAGAAGCGAAATCGCAAAATCGCGAGAAGATCTAGGCCGTAGGATATGGGGTATCTACGAAGGCTCAATAGTCGTTAGATATGGTGAAGCTGCAAGGCGGATAAGTCCAAGAGTCATCCAACTCCCCAAAACTGTGAAGGAATCATGGTCGTCCATCAGGAACAGTCGTGGACCGTTGATCAAGAGGACGCGTGGCAGAAGATCGTCATGTCGCTGACTGGAAAGTCAAAGGAATAGGGTTCTCTAACTTCTCGAATTCGCGATATGCGAAATCTCAAAATAATCTCAACCGTTAGATCGAGGCCAAATATGGACTGTTGATCAGGCACAACGAAGGCTCATGGAGTTGCGAAGTCCCGATAAAATATTAACCATTGATCCAAGAGGGACGCGTGGCAAAAGATTAGAGCATGTCAAAGCTCCATCTCGGAGTTTCACGTATTGCGACTTGGAGTGACAAGAACCTCCATCTAAGGAACCACGAGATGCGAATTCACGATAAGATCTGGACCGTCAATTCACCAAGATCGTGGACCGTCGATTTGAGCTCCATCTCGGAGTTTCGCCTATCGCGACTTGGAGTGACGAGAACCTCCATCTAAGGAACACCGAGATGTGAGATCGCGATAAGATCTAGACCGTCGGATCTATGGATATTTCAACCGTCGATCAAACTCGATGAAGTTTATAAACTCGTGAAATATGAAGCACCTTTTTGGCACATCCTGTGGTCACCGTCGGTGGTCACGAGAAGGGAAGGAGTTAGTTCAGATAAGCTCCATTTCGAGGTTTCAGGGATCACGACTTGGAGAGTTGAGATTCCTCATCTCCAGATTCACGAAATGTGAAATCACGAAAAAACTTTATGCATAAGCACGTGGTCTTAGCCGATGGTCACACCATCGAAGAGCTGAAGAGAAGAGTACGTGTAGACAAGCTTCCTTTCGACGTTTCGGGGATCGCGACTTGGAAAGTCGAGAAACTTCACAATGGAATTAACAAAAAGGCGAAATGCGAAATTGTGAAAAGCACATTATGAACAAGCGCTTGGTCATATCCATGGTCATATAAAGGAAGGATCCAGTGCATAAAAGATCTGTTTCAGAGTTTCGGAACTTGTGACATGGAGACTCAAGATGTCTCATCGCAAAATCTCTGAATTGCGAAAGTGCGAAATGGGTAAATAACACAATAGCTCATCAGATTTAATCCAACAATGGAGGTGAACATGAGCACGATCGGAGGGATAATGTTGATCCTCACAGTGTAACTGCTAGAAACCATTGATGGTTTCTACCAGAGGATGCGAAGAGACTTCTGTGTGATTTCGAGAGGAGATGAAGAGTTACATGGAATCTTCCAGTGGAATGAAGATGATTCATGGAGGAAATTGACAACTGGATGAGGGTTGGAGCTCATAACTAGAACAGAAAATATGAGCTCAACTGTAACAGAGAAGACAAAGAGTCTCAACTGCCAGAGAGAAAAAGGAATCTCGGCATAACACCTAGTGATGATAGACACAGGGGTTGAACTTCCAGAGAAGCTGAAGAGTCACGATGATGATCACTCAGAGAACTTGAGATGTGGAGGAGATTGGAGTGGTATGAGCATGCAGAGGAATGGTGAATATTGCATGCACAAGATGCATAGAAGCTATATATACACAGTACAGATAAGAGATGCAGTTGTTGTTGGAGTTGTTTTGGTTGTTGTTGTTGAAGGTGATTCATGCGTGAAGGAGGAGGGAAGTGTAGCAGCTGAATTGAATAGAAGAGGAACTGTGCAGTGAATGGACATGGCACATAGAGCATAAAAGGAAGAAGAACAGACAACGCAAGTTAGGTGTGCAGGAAGGTAGTGAGGTAAACAGAGCAACTAAATGTAGTAGAATAGTGATGAGACTGGTAGGTTGTTATTGAACACTATATCACTGTAATAGGTTTCATTATTTCATATTCATAATCCAGGGTGGTAGGGAGGTGCTAGGGAGGACTGTTGTCCTCAGAGGTTCAAGTGGGTTCTTGAACACAGGAAGTTGTAGCTTCCTTCTAGTTGGTGCTAGAGAAACCAGGGAGTTGGTGCTTCCTTCTAGTNAGTTGGTGCTTCCTTCGAGTGGGTGCTAGAGAAAAACAGAGAGTTGGTGCTCTCAGCAAGTTGCAGCTTGCAAAACAGAGTTTGTAGCCTCACAATGAGTTGGTTCTCATATGTATGATAATGTAAAGAATGTAAATAATACTTATCATATAAAGAAGAAGAGGTTTTTACCCTGTATGGGTTTCCTTGGGAAATATATATCTTTGTGTTTCTCATAAATGTGACTGATGTTGAATGTGCCATTGTTTATTTCCCTGCATTATTGTGATCATCATTGAGTTCCTTATAAATATTTTAAAAGAAGGATAATTGTTTAAGCTCAGTGACAACTGATTCACCCCCCCTCTCAGTTTTCCAACATGACTATCCTGCACCAACCTCCAAAACAAACCGTTCTTCGAAACTGCTCACAACTGTGAGCTTCGAAAGAATGATTGTCCGAAGAGGTAGACCATTCTTATTGACCATTACTGAGAGTGATCGTCAAGAAGAGATACTGTCCTAGACCATTCCCCATTAGAAATGGGAAATCGTTGTCTATGGTACATTATCAATCCATCGAACCATTTTCATTACAAAAATGAACATTCAATCTGGACCATTTTTCGA
This sequence comes from Picea sitchensis, assembly GCA_010110895.2. NCBI lineage: Eukaryota > Viridiplantae > Streptophyta > Pinopsida > Pinales > Pinaceae > Picea > Picea sitchensis. The sequence goes on from SNQJ01S0046322.1 coordinate 45,120, forward strand.
ACTGGAAAATGCATGTCCATCAGAAATGTCAAACGACTTTCCGAACTGGAAAGGAACTGCTCATCCTGGACCATTTTTTGAACTGAAAAATGACTGTCCATAAGTCAATAACACATCAATGCTCCCTCCCAACCTGGGAGTCATCTCTTCCTTTTTCAATAGGGAAGTCATCTCCACGAGCTCCAACTTGAGTACGCAAACTCTTTCATCTTGGACAGAGGCTTTACCAAAATGTCTTCTTATCTAATCATCTATGGAGATATATATATTGGAGAACTACTTTCTCTTTTCTGGACTTCATTGAAGAGAATGTAATGCTTGATCTCAATATACTTCGATCTTTCTGGAACACTGGTTTTCTCTGAAGGCTTCATATAGCTCTAATCATTGCAGTATATCATAGTTGAATTCAACTCCTTTGTTTTCTGCTAGCTCATAACATCGTGGCAAGTTTCAAACTGGAACATATCCATGTGGCACTTCTTCTCTCATCATGAGAGTTTGTCATGGATTAGCAATCCATCATCCTGGACTTCTGAGTAACCATTCTGACTTTTATCATAGAAGATTTTCACCATGATTCTGCTGTGCATGAGAATCTTTGCACCAAGTTTTTTGAGTCCATACAAAATATTATTTCATCTGCATACAAGGGTCTCTTTCTGGTATACCTCAAAGCCTTGAGGTTGCTCTACATATGCTCTTTGTTCAATTATTCTAGAGAACAACTTTTGCATTCATCTGATGTCAATTTCAACCCATGGATATTGCAGACGATATAAGGGCTCATGAAGAGGTATATATGGTTTACTGGAACAATCAATCATCGTAGTCTTCTCCCTCCATCTGGGAGAACCTCTAGTTCTGGATCTCATAATGCTTACATTCATAAGTCTTTCATACACTATTCTTCATCACAACTTTCAGTTACTCTACTTGATTGATTTTAGTGAGTTCATAGCAAGCTAGTAATATTGTGATTATCTATACAGTGACTGGTTGTTCTCGATTTTCCTTCTTTCTTGGAATCTTCATGTTCTTCCTGATGTTTCTCTTTATCTCTTGGGTCCATGGAGTTTTCTATAGATTCCATGCTCTGAAGATTCCAACTTCTTCCTTTCATCATAAGATCATGGATGTGGATGGACATCTAGGGATACTTTAAGACTTCTTTTCGAATAAGGCTTCTTCTAAAATCAAACGGAACACGTACTTCTTTTCATGCCTGCTACCATGGATATATAATTCTTCATATTCAATGGATCATAGGATTATATCCCTCCTAATCCTTGTTTCATGTATGAGTGCATGTTTTTCTTTTGGAAGTATATAATCATCTCCCTCCATCTAACATAATCCACACTTTCGTCTGCATCCTTATTTCCTTCTGCAAGGTGTCATAAGTCTTTATCCAGTTTCCTCTTGATTGCTGACTTCTTTCTGTATTTACTTCTTCTAGATTTCTTCAAGATTGATTCTAAATTCGGATTATATTTTAGCTGTTACTTATGTAATAACTTTCACATGAATTGTTTGATGTATTTCATCCTTTCATGTGTATTGTATGACTTATAGTCATAATGATAGAAATCCTTATCTTGTTGTTTCTTCCATAGGTATAGTTTCTCTTTGAGCATATTATCTTCTAAGAAATAGATATGCAAGATATGTACAGAAAACATGGTATGTTCAAGAACTATGAAGAGTATTGTTACCTTGTCTTAGAAGAAGAAGTTTGTTTTATCCTACTTGGTCTTATTTGTAGGTTTTTCTTCGGAAACTCATGCTTTGTGTGTCTCCTTCCTTTTCTTTAGCTCGGGACAATGATTCTTGTAGTGACCATACTTTCGACAGTTGAAGCATTGTATTTTTGGCATATATTTCTCTTGATTTGGCTTCTTCCTTGAACCAAACTTCCTTTTGTTCCTGAAATTCTTGAATCTTGTGGTGAAGGCTTGATCATAATACTTCTTTTGGGGTTTCTCTTTTTCATTGATCCTTGATTCTTCTTGAGCACAACAATTCCAAAGTTCTTCAAATGTAGGATACTCCTTCCTCATGTTCATTCTTGTGACCAATGCATCCCATGTCTTGGGAAGACCATTGAGTACTATGTTTACCAATTCCTTCTTTGAAATGATCTCTTCAATAGCTTGTAGTTGATCTCTTAACTAAGAGATTCTCATAAAGTATGATGTTATGCTATCAACATCATTCATCTTCATGTCACAGACCTCATTCTTCATACTCATTACTTGTCCAATGTTTCTGACTGAGAAGAGGTTTGTTAGGGCATCGTACATCTTCTTCGATGAGTTAATATGGGAGATGTAGGGTATCAAGTGGTATTTTATAGAGTCCACTATGATACTCATGGCATTGATGTCACCGTCTTTGAACTTCTCCATAATTTCAACATTCTTCAATTCCTTCTCTTTTTCTTCTTTAAACTCTAGTTCCATGATCTTTCCTTTCACGATATCCAACACTTTATTCTTGGCAAGGATGAGTTCAACCCTTGTTTTCCATGCTCTGAAGTTAGAAGCTCCATTTAACTTGTTTTCTTACTTCACATAGTAAGTCATGGCTTCTTTGACTTGGTCAACCCTAGATTTGACCAAAAACTCAAAATTGACGTCTTGTCTTGTTGAGTGTACCAGGAGATGCGCTAGGCTAGGGTGCACTAGTCTATCCAGAAATTAGTTCAATACCTTCACTTAAGGTGCCTCAACGAGAGGGTTAGGGTTTTTGCAACTGCACCTGCTAGTAACCCTAGTGGCAGTGATTTAGTAACTTCTCCTGCTAGAAACCCTAGAGACAATTCTTCAATGAGATTAGTATCCTTATGTCTATGATCCCTTCCAGGGTTAGACTAAATGAAGGAGGTGTGGGCCCATAACCTGTTAGAATGTGCTCATTTTACCATAGAAAATATCACTATTGTCACCCAACCATAGTCTGAAGCTACCCTCCAAGCACCTTAACCTTGACAGAGAACCATTCTGGAAGCAAACCCTAGGCTATATAGCCAAACAAAGGGGTGGCACACCTTTATCCAAGGATAGTGCACTAAGAAAGAGCTGATCAGAGAGTCCAAACCATAACCAAGAGATATTCCAAGCCAAAACCAAAATTTGCTAGCTGCAGCAGCTGCAACGACAACTCTCCTCCAAACTTGTGCACAAACTAGCCAACTGCAGTGCGCACAAGTGTTGCTTCTATAGTTCTGAGAATGCATGCTAGAATGAAGACTAGCCTCCTGTATTTATACTAAATATGGCAAACTGCCTGGGTCGACTTCTCATTATGGGTACTAATTCTTTAGTATATATTACTTCCTTTAGCCGACTTCTTCTCTTGGAGGCTAATAACCTAATACAAGTCATTCCCTTGTCTTCTAGGGTTATTAACCAATCAATTAGGGTTCTTCTTTCTTTCTGGAATATTCTATTCTCGTTAGGTTTACATGTGGAGGTAAATACCTCCCGCAACTACCATAATATCAACAATCCAAATATACCACCACAAAAGAGTTGGTGAAGGGTCTCGATACATCATCCATCAACCTCATGAAAGTGGTTGGTGCATTTGTTAAGCCAAAGGGCATGACCAACCATTCGAACAGACCTTCTTTTGATTTGAAATTTTTCTTCCATACATCAGTTGGTTTGATGGGAACCTGGTGGAAGCTAGACTTAAGTAGGTCAATCTTGCTGAAGAACTTTTCCCCCCTTGAGTTGGTCAAGAAGGTCATCAATTATGGGAATTGGGTATCTGTTCCTAACTGTGATTTTGTTTAATGTTTTGTAATCAATGCAAAGTCGCTAGGTCCCGTCCTTCTTCTGCACTAGTACAATTGGGATTCCGCAAGGGGAGGATATGGGTTTGATCTGTCCCTTTTGAAGAAGATCTTGGATATGATGCTTGATTTCATCATTTTCCATCAACGAGCGATGATAGAATGGTCCATTAGGTAGAGGTGCAGTGGGGGTTAGATCAATTGGATGCTTGACTTAGCAGTGCGTCGGTACCTTGGTGGGTGAGGAGAAGATGTATTTGTACTCTTCCACGATCCCATCCACTTGCTTCTACTGCAAAGAGAGGCTCTGTGTAGAGGCCACGGATGTGGCGGTGACCTTTTTCATATTGCAAGCACATATCACAAAGAATACGAACTTCCCGGTCTGTGAAATGACCTTGTTGCATTGCTTAGTAGAGATTAAAGAAATAGCGGTAGGCGACACTACCTATGGTATCATGTACAATTGTCTACCAAAAGTAATAATAAAATTGCGAAGTCTAGACTCATATACATCATGATGCTTCCAAAAATATGGTTGTCGTAAAAGAACATCACAAACTTCAAGGGGAGCAATATCACACAATAGCTCATCTTTGAAAGGCTTAATGTCGTAGGGCTATGGGTGCGGTGTCATTGGAAGGTCCAACCACTTGACGACCTATGTTGAGATCAAGTTATTTTGACTTTCGCTATCGAAAATGAAGTGAAGCGGATCCCCCTTTACCCACATCTATGAGTGAAAGAGATGTTCCCCTTCCTCTAGTTCTTCTGGTTCACTTGGCTGGTATTTGGTGGCAGCGACAATGGAACTAACTTCAACATCGATAATCTTCTTCCCTCTTTCTAGATTTGATTCGGACTTAGAATCGACCTATGACTCGAAAGCCTTAATCTCGACCACGAGTCACTACTTGGATGGACATTCTTCGGTGTCGTGCCAAGGGATTTTATGGTATTCACACCATTTTCTCGTGTCCTTCTTCATCTTCTCATTACCCTTCTTGTGTTGCGGCTTAGACTGGTTGTCCTAAGAGTGGCCATTTTTCCTTTGTCCCTTGTTGTGTGGGTTGGGGCCGCCTTTGCCATGCTTTGGTTGTGAGGAGTTTGCAAATCTAAACTCTCGCCTCTTCTGCTTAAATTTCTACTCGATCTTGACAACATATCTATAAGTCATACCCAATGAGGCGATGTCCAGAAACTCCATTTCTTTTTGAATGTATCTATTCAAACAACCGTGGTATTTGAGCACCAGATGTTGCTCAGAGTCTTTGATACCCATTTTGGTGCCCAGGGTATGGAAAATATTGGTGAAATATGGTACTGTCTGGTCCTTTTCCTGACACAGGGTGGTCCATCTGATGTAATGGTCCTTGTAGCTTCCAACAAGGTAGTACGATTCTTTAATGGCATCCTGGAAGGAATCTCATGTAGGGAAAACCACAAATATTGTAGATTCCTCTATGGCCCTTTTCTCAGAGTAAGTATCTCACGAGTGCTTAACATGGGGGATGGCCTTGAGGAATGCAAAAGTAATCTTTTCCCCATCGGAAAAGTTGTGGACCGAAAAAATACCCTTCGAGAAGATTCAACCATTTATGCATACGCATCTATTAGTCCTTCAAATGATGGGATATCAAAACTTACGTGTACCTTTAGAAAAGGCTATTTTTGGGAAGAGTAGCATGAAAGGAGGAAAGGACAGCTGGAAGGAAAAGCAACACATGTGAGGGAAGCAAGCGAGGTGCGCATGCAAGGAAGACCTAACGACACTAGGGTTAGGGTCTTTTCAATATATTGTAATGGCTAATGGGTCAAGAATCTAAATAGGTAGTACTTAGAGTAGGAAAGGAGAGGATCAAGCGACCGACCGAGAGAGAGAGAGAGAGAGAGAGAGAGAGAGAGAGAGAGAGAGAGAACATATGGAAGAGAGTTGTAAGAAATGTACTATTTAGTAAGATGGTGAGCTAGAGAGGTAGTGAGCGACTCGATCCTGAGGGTTATATCACAGGCTGAGGAGCCTGGTGCAATCTAGTGATCCTCACAGGGATTGAGAAGCCTATTGAAGATAGTAAGATCTAAGATTGTAAACACGCACAACGTGATATATTACTAAACATAATAAAGAGCTTGAGAGCCAGATATGTGTGGACATACCCCAGGAGGGGGTGAACCACGGTAACACATGTGAATGAATGTATGCATCTTTATGGCTATTAAGTGATGAATGTTAGATAAATGAATTAACTAGTTAGATCTGGTATTTCACGTGCATGAATAGAATAAATGCTAGAATTATATGTTAGACTGAATAAATAAAGATTTCAAGATATAATTGCATATCTCCACTCATTCTTGGGTTGCAAACACCTGAGTATTGCAACCACCCATAGAGTTATCTCGGTTGAGACTGCGTAGTGCACCCTGTGTGTTGTGTTGCCTTCTGGTCTACCAGAGGGGTCGATAGTTTTAGAGGGATTTGTTGTGAGATTATTAAATATGAACCGAGGTCAATCTATGAAAGTAAGGTAGGACCAGAGAATCCTAAGTAGACAAGTAGAAAAACGAACAAATGGTTTTGTTGCTGGTTGGTTGGAACAAGATGGGCTTGAGTGAATGAGATTTGCGGAAGACGTGTCAAAAGAGTGCTAGACCAGACGAAAAGACATTGAGAGAATGAGAATCTAAAAGGGGATGTTGATACCGTGGAATCCAACGAAGGAAGAGATATAGAGCTGGTTAAAAATAAAGGAGTTGAAGTTTGCATAGAAAGATAACAAAAATCTGAAGTTGACACCGCACAAATATCTGGACAAGTACGTATTCAGTGACTTACATGAAGTATTTTTCTATGATTTCCCACATGTGTTAAATGAGTGGATAAAAAGGTTTAAAGACAACCATCCTACAAATCAGATCAAACATCTAGAGTGGAATCCTTTAGAAATCGCGCAGTTACAATAAGTTGATAATAAATTTATGCGTGCAGTAGATTTCTGGTTAGACAACATTGTTGCAGGATTTATCATAGAATTTGCAGTAGATACAGTGAAGTCTAACAACATAGCAGAGAAAGCGTTTATGAAGGGACCTTGAGGTAGGTATATCAAATCAATATACACTTCTATTAAGATATTACTATATAGAAAAGGTGTAATGACAATGGTGTCAGACAACTAAAATTCCCTGTGTGCATGGGGGGAGGGGGGAAGCACTGATAGGAGAAGGATAAATGGAGGAAGAAAGGGATAAAGGAAAGAAGGAGGATACCTTGGACCCAATTATGATGGATGAAGAACATATCAAGAGGATCATGGAAACAACTGGAAGAACGTGCAGTGGAGTACCCTACCAATATAAGGTGAACACCAAGAAGAGAGTCATAGATACGAGGGAGGGCTTGGAAAGTGATGAAGAAGAGGTAGAGGATATTCAGGCTATGGAGAAAATTGAGGAAATCCTGTGTGTGACATATGAAAGGAAGATGAGAGGTCCAAAAGTGGGAATAAAAGGAAACACTCCTATCCATATCAGTGTCAATGAGGAACCCATAAACCCATGTGCGACTAATACACCAAGAAGAACACCACCATTTAGACAACCGAATTTCGGGAAAAGGAAGACAACACGAAGTACATTTACACAAGGAACAACAACTGGGGGAGCCAATTTAGGAAGCATTATTCAACATTCAGGATAACAGGACATGATCCCACCATCAGGTTACCATAATTCAAAGGAGAGGCGTCGAAGGACCCTGAGAAGCATTTGTTTATTTGTGAAAATATCTGGGAAGAGAAACATATCATAGATGAGGATGCTAAACTTGCACAGTTAGCTATCATGCTAAGAGATTGTGCACTGGATTGGTACACGAGCTTAGCTACAAACAACCCGTCAGGAACAACCAAAACAATTGGAGATATCAAAAAGTTGTTGATAAATGAATTCCAGAAGCCTAGTTTAGAGGATTAATACATGAATGAGATGATAGAGATTAGATAGAAACCAGGAGAATCTGTATGGGAGATTGACCATAGATTCAAATGAGTGAATGGAAAGCTAAAGTATGCCATGAAATATATGCAACATAGGCATATGTTCGTCAATTCACTGCTACCACACTTGAAATACCCTTTGCGAAAAGATAAGTTTCAAACACAGGTAGAGGCTCTACAGGCATCCCTACAACTGGAAGAGAACCAATATCAAAATACAAATTCAACCATAGAGGATCCGAAGGAGGATCTGAATAAATTAGCATTCCAACTAAACCAGAACAAAGGTAAGGACAAAAGAGAAGTCGTTTGGTGTACCACATGTAGGATAGAAGGACACAATAAGAACGAATTTCCAACATTCACACAGTACATGGTAGAAGGAATGCCAAATCCGTTGCCAACAGGAGGACTATGGATTGAGATCTGTAAGAAGTAGGGGCATGATCCATATCACTGCCCAATGATGCAAAAGTAACAGACAATACCTAAGAGTTCATATTGCAACTTTTGCAAGTCAGTAGGACATGATGAAAAATATTTCCGGAGCATGGACCTCATGAGGGAAAGAGCATCAGGTGATTATAGGGTGCAGGCATAAATGATGACCGAGAAAGTTGCACCACAGTTTAACCAAGTAACAACCTCGTATAGCACTGCGCAAAAGCAGTATAACACTGTGCAACAACAATATAACACTGCTTATCCATAGTGTAATACCGTGCAACCACACTATAATCTCGTGCAATATAACCAGGTGCCTCAGTACAATGCACCACACAGAGATCAAGATGGCTACAAAGGTGGACGAAGAGGAAGAGGAGTCTTTGCAAGAGGCAGAGGACCAGTGGTATGCCACAACTGTCAACAACCAAGACACTACGCAAGAGAATGTCCACTTCGACCTACAACGTGTATGTATTGTTGCACATCATATCATGATACATAAGAATGTCCTACACTATTGGGAAGATCCGGGAAAAGATAAATCAGAACAATCAGAATGTTCAGTGGATTTTGGTTGAAGCAAGGGATGAAGGAATAAACATCAACATAGTTACACGAGTAGGAGTTAAGATAGAAAACGATGCAGTAAGACAAGATCCAACACAACACCAATGGGTGAAGAAGAATGTCGAACTAAAGAATTAGTTTGATGCGCAAAACGAAAAGGAGATATTCAAGCAGGTCGTACAAGAATTTGTGAAGCCATACATTGCATCGAAATCAACTACGCAACATAGTAAGGAAGTACCAACATACAAGATGCCTCCATCATTGGATCACACCAAAGAAGCACAACCCCTGGGACAAGTAAGTATGATTAAGGATTTTTTGGAATCCTGTGTTAAACTACTAAATGATCCATCATCTGTTAAAGTACTACAAAATATGATAGAAAGATGTATCATAGAGGAAGAAGGAAATCTAGAAAAGAAAACAGTTAATCATTTGCATACAAGGAGAAGAACAAGCAGAGAATTCAGATTGAACACTAACATTGGAGATTTCAACATGGGATATATTATACTGGATTTAAAATCCGAAGTAAATATATTACCCTAGAATACATGGCAATGTATGGGAGAACCCACATTAAGATATTCACCTATTCAACTGAAACCAACAAATCAGCACAGAGTTCTACCAATTGGAAGACTAAAAGGGGTGACGGTAGATCTGGATGGAGTGCGCACTAAAGCCGATTTCGAAGTAATAGAGATAATGGATGGCACAACACCTTATCCAACATTTCTTAGCTTGGATTGGGCATTTGAAAATCAGGACATAATCAACTTAAAGACGAGGAAGATGAAATTTGAGTCAAGGGAATACAAATTCATTGCGCCATTGGATCCATCAAAAGGGGAAAGGTTTGTAGAACCTACTTGCTTAGACCTGGAGGAAATTAAACAATTGTACAGAACAATCGCGTGAGAATAATATTATGTGAACCCAACTGCATATGGGGTAATCATTTGGAGAAGTATCATGTCATGTGCGTCAAACTCAGATACAGTCTTAGAGAATTGGCAGCAGAGGTTACAGAAAGTCTCCACAAGAAGATGCACAAGAATAGATCGTGTAGTGAGATGGGTAGGTACGGATATAAGGGAACCTCCCAACTTCCATGGGGTGAATGAATTAGAAGCATTCTTAACATGATATTTAGATGAAGTGTTAGAAAATCATAGGATCTTCGACCTGGATATAGCACTCAAGGCAACACCTACACAATGGTGGGGTGCACACAAAGAAGCATTCAAGGACTGGTACCAATTTAAGCGGTTAATGCACATCGGGTTTGACATAGAATAGGAAAGAAACCAACTACAGAAATATGACAGACAGGGGGCACCAACAGAACATGTGGATAAGTGCAGAACATTATGGAGGATGACACCACCAGAGGAATGGGGGCTAAGGGTAACGATACAATTTTCCAAGTGTAAGCTCTTTTGATTCTTATGAATTGGTTCAACTCCTCGTGGGGAAGAGAATAAGGTATTTCAAGGAATAGGTGTTCTACTCCCTCGTGCTGGGGTCAGTTACTCATTTCGGTAGTACTTTCTATACGTGGGTTTTCTTGAGAATGACTAGCCATGCAAGTGGGTTGTTTTGAATCTCTAGGCTATGCGAAATATATTATCAGAAATTTCGTTAGCCATTCATTCATTCAGGCCCTCCTTCTAGCGCCAATTCTGTTGAGGGGTCCAATATCCCTTTAACTCAATAGTAGGAACCAAAACCACCTTAGAGGCCCAATTAAACTCTGCAACGTTTGATGGGTGGAATGGTTCTCCATATCTTTCAATGTAGCTAATTTATCAATGGGCTTTACTTAGTGATTGACGGGATATCGTTTTTTGAAATTTCCTCCTTCAGATTAAACATTCTCTTTTGTCTTTTCTTTTATTAGATGAGTCTGATAAAGTGAGGTTTGATGGTGTAAACCAATTGATAGAAGGGATTCTTAACTATTGAAGAAGGTTGAGCCTGGGATAACCCTTGTGCTCTAACATGCAGAAAACAATATTCAAACCTATTACAAGTCTATTAATAATACATTAACTTGTTGGTATTTCAACAGTGACTGAGATATAATTATTGAAAGAAAATACTCATGCAATAAGATGTGTGCAAGAAAAATAGTTTCCTTAGCTCTACCATCAATCACACATTAACACAATGATTTTATTTTCATCATTTAGAACAAAAGAACTGTTAAAATATTGAAACATATAACTTATCAATAGATTCAAAAACTCTTACTCGTTACAACATCAACTACTGAAATAAAAGTTGGAAGTAGTTCCTCCTCAATCCAATCACATAACACCTTTGATGAAAAACAAAATTTTGTCTCTGGTTCTAAACATAACTTCTCAATTAAGGTTGCTCATAAATAATTCTTTACAATTCTGAAAAAGGGGGTCTTTTCCCCAAAACCATCAACCCCTCCTAAAAGGTCAATACCCCTATTTATAAATAATCACTAACTAAAAATATCTTCTACAAGTTTGTGTTAAGTAAAACAAAAGATTGCCATGTGATGCTTGATCTCTTTGTTCTCTGTAAATCATCTCATGGTTCTACTAGAGTGGATGACTCTTCTTGTATTCTAACCACTTGACGAAGAGATCCTCGCATATTTTAGCATATGGGAATCTGTGTTGGTCCATTGGAGCTGAATGGGTTTATTTCACTTCTATTTCCTGTTCTCTATATTTGATGACTTTGCCACTTAAACGCTGGAGAACTGCATGAGTCTTGATCGGGTGTTCCATAAACTTCTATATTTTACCCGGTGTCATTCTTTCCACCTGCACGATCTCTACTTCCCATGTTGAGTCATGTTCTTCATGTCGTTTGACTATGTCATGCAAGTCAACAAAGTATTTGGGTGAGTCAAACTCTTGGAGGCCAATGTCTTTCATCTCCCGATTGATATTTTCCCAACTTCTTTCTCACTCGACCCACCTCTTTTGTATCTCTCGCTAAGGTTCTTGGGACATACTTACCCAGTATTCGATTGCTTTCTTTATCTGGGAGATGCTGCTATCCATCAACACTCGAATGCCATGCTCCTTCTTGTCTCGACCCTTCTACACTACACTGATGTAGTCAATTCATATCATCTCTTCACGTCTTAGTGATTTAAATGAAGATAATACTTACCTTTTCACATCATTTATTCAATTTGGGGTGTAGGTGCGGTTCTACAAAATATGCCGCCAGATCTGCATTATGCTCAAGATTTAAATGCAGTCGTAGGTTGGCAGTGCGGGCGCGGGATATCATGTGGTTCATCGACGATTTCACATTCTCGTTATTTGATCGACACACTGGGTAGAAACATATGTAGAGTTAAATATTAATTGGCCTATTAAATGGTAGAAACCGATCTTATTTTGTGCTGAAAACGTCCCATCATTCCACTAATTTAACAGTTGGATCGGGAGTCGACGCTTTTCTTTAGACAATTTTCGTTGATACCTCTTGGAAAAAACTCCGACGCCGATCCATCTTGTCGTACAACACTAATGTGGAAATGATGACTTGGAAGTGTGACTAAGACATGGGAAAACCTAAGGTGACTCGGGATGAAACTAGGTCGTACGAAATGCCTACGCGGAAAAGACACACGGCGTTTGAGATTGACATCTTCATTTAATCGTGTTATTCGGAATCGGAGATTTTTATTAGAAAAGTGTTTTAACAACAATTCCTACCTTGCTGATGCCAAAAAAGTATCAAGGATCAGCAATCGAATATAATTTTAAACAAGTGTTCCTGGATTATCCTCCCCCCCCCCTCAAACTTGTTGATGTCGAAAATGCATCAGGGATCGGTGATCGATGATGTATCAATGCAAAAAATTTCCTTGATTTAAATCTTTGATATTTCACCGACCCCGAATAAACACATCAGTAATCATCTATCAGAGGTTCATCATGGCCCATGTCAATGTTTATCCCTCTCATATTTTGCCAACGCCGATGGCAAATCAACCATTTCTTGAATCTTCTTTGTGAAAAAACAACACAAATATACTTCATTTTTTCTGATGTCGATGATACATCAGCGATAGGAGATTGTTGTTACTATGTGGTCATTTTACTTGCTCGGATTTTTTTGATGCCAAACATAAGCACGTGGGTCACAATTTTAGTTGTGGATTCTTAGTTAAAATGCCAAGTTATTTTAAGACACAAAGGTTTCACTTTGGTAGGTTCAAATAAATCTAGCTTGATCGATGATGAGACATGAAAATGAAATTAGTGATCCCTCCACAACAGACTCAATTCAGAAAATAGGACAAAAGAAAACAAGTGGTACACAAAAGAGAAAACAAATTCATAAAATATTTTAGGGTGTCTTGAGCGCTCAACACGTCGTAAGAGAGACTAACCTATGATGAACATGCCCCATCAATTTTTCTCAAATCCATCACGTTGTCATTGGGAGTATGTCGGAATATCAATGTATATCCGTCGTAAGAGAGAAACTATTAAGAACCAAATATCAATATAGCATAGAAAAACCTCAGAATAAGTACTCAACTCCTTGAAAAAGAGAGAAATTTAGATAAAGCCTCTTTGAGGGGGAAACCTCCTTATGCCCACATAAATTTCCAATTACAAGATGATTCCAAATGAAAATGTCTCCTTGGTATATATAGGATACTAGGAGGTATAATTACAACTAATGGACTCAAGCCGACATAAATAAAATAACATTACTAATATAATATGCCCCAATT
>SNQJ01S0046322.1:58690-69679 GCA_010110895.2 Picea sitchensis
TGTTGAGGTGTCAACCTTGTAGGTTGAGGTGTTTTAGAAGAAGGATCATTATTCTCTCTATATATGTTAGTATTGGTCCTTCTAGTATCCATAGCCATATTTTTACTTTCAACATTTCTTTCCACCCTGAATGCATTCTCCAATGATTTGGGTTCCCAAAGCCGAACCTCATGTTGAATGTTATGCTTTAAAGTTCCTATGAATACATCAATCAAGTCATATCTGGAATATCTATTACCTTTATATTCAATCTTTGGAAGTTCTCAATGTGCTCTGTAACTGAACCCTTTTGCTTTAGATTTATCAATTGGCTAAAGAAGGTATTGCTCCTTGTATCCTCATAGTCTGTTATCATTTCTTCCATGAAAATTGTCCAAGTGACGAGTGATTTGCGAGAAAAAATCCATAGATACCATACAAATTGATTGGGTTCTAAATATAAAGAAGCAATTTGTACCTTTTGTGTATGTGGCACATTATGTAGATCAAAGAATTGCTCCATCTGAAGTATCCATGTGATTGGGTCCTTGCCATCAAACTTCCTCATATCGATCTTAGGAACGTGGTTCGTCTTTAACCCAAAGTTGGAGTTTCTTCCATTCTTGATTCATCTTCCTTGTGTCCTCATCATGAATTTCATGGGACACATTTTCACTTTCAGGTGTCCTCTCTATTAGGACATTTTTCATTCCTTCCATGATCTCCCTTTTTAAACCATCCATCTTAGTATCCATTATTGCCTCCAGTTTATATTTTGTCACTGTCTTCTTTTGTAATTCATTTATGTCCCTACACATTTCTTCACCTTCATCAAGAATCCAAGTGGGACTATTTGGAGGATTATTTGGTGTAGAATTTCCCTTTTTGGGTGGCATGTTGGCCAAGTATCACTTTTCAACCTTGATTTTGAGGTGGTTCTACTAGAAAATATTTATTCTATTGTATCTCCAAAGTTTTGTCCCTTCTAAGTATGAAAATTTATTTTTTGTATTTCTCTGATATTTCTTCTCTGCAATACCACAAGTCTGATCAAAATTGGATGTGCCAAGTGGAATTTACGGTAACTTCCCCACAACTTGTTGATTTTTGGCCTTTCTAGGAGATCTCACTTTTATAGCGTTCCCCGCACAAAATAATGGATATAAAATTCTGAAACTCGTACCAGAAATACTACAGACTGTCCACTATCCAATGCAACCAATCTTACTCAATTTGTATACTCTAGGGAGAATTTATTATTTTTTTACCTGGAACACTTGCTTGAGACTAGTTAATAGGACTAGTCAGATACCCTATCTTCCACAGGGTGTATATACAAATTTAAGATGACCCATAAGCTGAAATGTTTACCACAGATACCTTACTAATTTTTGTGAATATCCTTCGGATTTCAGAGTTTGAAACGTTACAGAAAAAAATTTATAGCGAAAATTCTGCAATGACTTAGTTCAGGATGATTCCAGAACCCTATATTACACTTAATTTTAACCCAACATACCTTGATCCATCTACTAAATATCCTCCAATCTGTTCCTTTTGAAACGTTGTAGAAAACACGTTATAGCGAAAATTCCAAGGTGTTTTAGATGTAGCAGCGAAACCCCCAGACCTTGAGCTTTGATACCATATGTTAAGAACCAAATATCAATATAGAATATAAAAACCTCAGAATAAGTACTCAACACCTTGAAAAAGAGATAAATTCAGATAATAAGCCTCTTCGAGGGGGAAACCTCCTTATTCCCACATAAATTTCCAATTACAAGATGATTCCAAATGAAAATGTCTCCTTGGTATATATAGGAGACTAGGAAGTATAATTATAACTAATGGACTCAAGCCGACATAAATAAAATAAAATTACTAATGTAATATGCCCCAATTAAGGGGTAATGAGCCACTATTTAGGGCTTAACAGAAACATTAGTGACAAATCATCGACGAATGTGCCCCATTAGTTCGTCACAACTCTCTCATGTTTTCTCTCTATTTCGTTAGAATAGCGACAAATAAAAAATGAACTTTCGACAAAATATCATCAGGATCTCATCGAATGATCAAAAGAATACCGATGAATACGTTGTATTTATGACGGTAACTAAGTGAGGAAGAAATCATTACTTTAGTTGAACCATCGCTGAAATATTTCTTCGATGGCCTGACAAACTATTATTATTTATTAAAAAAAAAACTATAATAAGGATGCATGCTCTTCCGACCTAGAGAGCTTAAATTTTCTTTTTTCAAAATCTACAAAACAACATGAAACAACTTTCATGAATCCATTGGAGAATTTTTCATTTGAAAGTTGAAATTATGTAAAAGTATGAAGGCCATGTATTGTTTGAACCCATAATGAATCTTTATGACTTGAACACATTCAAACCCATGCAAACCAAACACTCAAGATAGTTCCTTGTGTTATCTTAAGACAATGAATTTTAGTGAGATAAGGGTCCAGGTCTAAACAAGTGACCAATTGAGTTCTAGATAGGGTTTTATTAACTGTCGAAGGAGGATTTTCTAGCAATTTGGAAGAGTCCAAATATTAAAGGAAAATTATTAAATCCATAAAATGAAAACATATATGCTTGATTCATAAGAAAAATAACCCAAAACCTTTTGAGGAAATTTTTCCCTATTTCATTGTGTAATGCACTATTTAAAATTATAGCAAACATCATAGCTTCTAATCTTAAGCCAATTATATCAAAGTCAATATCCTTAGAGCAATTTAGGTTTTTAAATGACAAGAAAATCCATGATATATTGGTAGTGGCGTAAGAGGCTCTAAACTCAATCAAAATAAAAAAATATCTTGACTTTAACATAAAATTGGACATTTCCAAGTTATATGACAGAGTATCCTAGATTTATCTTAGACTACCGCTTCTACATGTAATGTTTATCCTTCCTCTAGTAAATTGGATAGAGGGTTATTTGTCTTCAATTTATCTGTCGATGCCTATAAATGTTTTAGTACAATATTTTTTCTAGCCTTCTCAATGGTTTGGAAGACAGGGGGGCCATTACAAGTCTCTTATTTCCAATTGTCACTGAAGGTGTTAGCATGTTTCTAACTTAAAAACACATGAGGGACAAAAGGTATCAATATGACCATAAAACACATTTTAACTCACATCCTTTTGGTCAATGATGTATTATTATTTAGGAATGGTATATATGATGATACTCACAAGTTTTAGGAAATATTAGATCTATATATGAAATCCACAAGTATGTAAATACATGTGTAAAAAAACTCCTTGGTTATGCATAAGATCTTAAAGGGCCAAACCATACGCCTCAAAAACATTATTTTAAAGGTTAGTTTGCATAAGGGTTTAAAGTATCTTGTTTTCCAGTAGATGCTAATGAATATGGATATTAGAGGTAACTTTGATCTATTGGTACTCAATTGCACACATTTTGGTTGGGATTCAATTTTCAGTTTTCTATGGAGAGGGAAAAGAGACTATGATTTTATGGCATGGGTTAATTGGTGAGGGTTGTTGAAACCAAACATCCTAGGATATGAAGGCGTAAAGAAAATTAAAAATATTTAGAAACGAACGAGTACGAAAAATCTCTAGAGGCTCTTCAAGGGTAAAGTTCTATGGCATCACAACATGAGAATAAAATAAATAGATCCATTTTCTTTCAAGGAGTGGATCTGAAAGGAACCAAAGACTCATCAAAATTATTTTATTATATGGAAAACATTGGTGGATTCTTTCCCTATTATAAGTTCATGGCTATCATGGAAGATTGTTAATGGGAGGAAAGTTGGGATGGGGTTAGATCCATGGCTAAGAAAAAAGGTTCATTTTTCCTGTCACCGGAAATAGGAACTTTCCAATAGCAGAATGTTGGGCCATATGGCACTCTTGTAATGAAATTATTTTCCAAAATTGTTGACTCTCTCCTAAGCAGGTATTTTATAGAATTCTATATTTTTACGAAGAGTATAAAAACTTGGTTAAGGATCCCCATCAAAGACATATTGATCCATTTATGATTGGTGAATGAAAGCCATGGTGTTTCTTTGATGTATCCTCCTATGACAATCCAAAAACGTGTGGAGCAGGAGGATGTCTCTAATTAAACCATTCTCATGTTGTCTTCACGTCTCTTGGAATTGGATCAAGATCTGACAATTTGATAGAGCTATTATCCCTACTCAAGTTAGTTATAGACATAATGGTAGTAGACTTACAAGGATATGAGACTAAAAGTTTATAATTGAATAGCTAAATGGGAACTCAAACATAAAAAATGCAGGGCTATATGTGGTGATAAATTATATTTTGGAAATGAAGGTATGTTTGCAAACTATTTTTCTCACCCATATTTTCAAAGAACACAACAACAAAGTTGAATTCCTTGCAAAAGTAGGGCTATCTATGAAGGTTGTTTTGATTGATGTAAAGGAGGAGAAGGATGGAATGGCCTTTTGTAGCCATCCATTCACTTTCCTATAATTCCATTTTTACCTTTCTTTTTTATTCCTTTGGATATTGAGGATGTGCACAATCTTTCTGTTGATAGTTATGAGCTTAGTCTACTCTATGTTTTGGTAATATATGCTCTTCATGTGTAGGATGGATCATGTTTTTCTTTTTATGGACTTTGTGTTCTTGAGTGATATGGTATTATTCTATATGTATTAGTGATGTGTTGACAATTTGGTATTTCTATAGATGACGGGATTTGATGCTATGGGAATTTTACTAAATGCATTTCAATTTATTTCTCAAAGTAAAAACAATGGAAAAAAAAGGTAACCACATTTTGTTGGAAAAGAGTGAATTACTCGTTTGGAAACATGATCATTGTGTTAGAATAGTGTGGTAGAATCAAATTTGGTCATGTTCGTTAAAAAAATTTGGTACATGTCCTTATTTTATATGAAATCCTCTATACCCTTTTGCATGTGGGTATAAGAGGAAATATGAACACCTCAACTCTACTCCATTATATTATGCATGGAAACATTCTTCCATCTCTCATGTTTGGTTGAACATTCATTTTCTAAGTATTGGATATATACTAGGAGGTTATTATAATGTCCAATACCATTGAGTGTCAATCTAAAAACATTCATTTTCTAAGTATTGGATATATATTAGGAGGTTATTATAATGTCCAATACCATTGAGTATCAATCTAAAAAATATGAAGAACATGGTTATGACCCTAACTTGGACACTTGCCAATAACTAATTTTATACTTTATAGAATCAAGTATGGGATTTTTATAGTTTTCCTTCCTTCCAGAAATTATGGGTTTAAGATAAGATAAATTAATTTTATCAATTTCCACAAGATAGTTAACATAGAAATAAAGAGTAAACAAGAAACTACATCTAACTTTTATACTTGATACATGTCAATAAGAACATGTTTCAACAAAAATATGGTTTTATGGACATCAAAATGAATCTAATAGTACTATAGAAACCCTTGATGATGACTCCTCACAAGATATTATTCATATTCTCAAGAGAATTATGACAAGGATCTCCATTGCCTCTCACACACATCATCCTAGTAATCAATGTCCCCAGTAGTCAAAAGTGTGATATCTATGACTCACCTAAAATTTGTGGTTATTGATATGTTGTTTAAAATATATGCAATTCAAGAAGAAGTGATAACCCAAAGAACCTTATACATATACCTAAGGCCTCACGAGAAAGAAAAAAGATTTATGACCTTAGGAACTTTGAATTTAAGAAATTTGAACATATGAAACCTAGATGACCTTAAGAACTATAAAGCCAAAATATTTATTTGTTTCTTCATCAAAGCCAAGTGGATTTTGACTAAAATCCTCTATATGGTGTTAAAGGAAAGAAGGTTCTCCAACTCTAGATCCAAAACTTGTTGTTGGACCACCCGTTGGAAATGATCCAAGCGACTAGTATGGATGAAATAACTTCGAAGTACCACCAGTGGGAATTCTTGTTGATTGAACTAAAAGGATATTTAAAGTTGGCATTAGGAAAAAAAACCATGGGGAGACATTTCAATAGGCCTTGATGTACGAGTAATTTGATCAAACTTTGATGTGGGTGTTGGATGAATATTCTAATGGCATGTTGAGGGAAACATCTCATCATCATTCAATGGTAACTAACCATCAAAATGTCTAGGCTTATATTTTATTAAATTCTTTTTAAATTCCTTCATGTCTATAACTTGTCTTGATGCATAGACTGAAATCCACCTTATTCACCTATTATTGGAGGAAATGAAGGATCCTACATTCCTATGAAGGAGTTTTCATTCCTATGAGGAAATGAAGGAGCCTGCATTTATAAGTACGATGTGATTTGTTTCTATGGAAACCTTCAATTTATTAACATAACATTGAATTTTATCTAATTTTTCTATGGTATAATTAGTCTCATTGAATTAGATGGAAGTGCTTAAGGAATCTCAACTCTAATATTCTTTCACTAATAATTATTATAACAGTAACTAGTTAGTGGAGAATGTTTAAAACTAAAATTTACTATTTTATTAGAGGAGTGGGGCACCAAGTGTCTAAGGTTACAAACTTCATCAAGCCACCTCAAACCTCATTCCATTTTTGTAAATTTGGTCATGTAAAAGTTGGGGGAAACTCAACATAAAAGAAAGGATTAAAGGATAGTGTTGGGTATTTTAGAAGGGTTGGAAATTTTGTAGTTGAAGAATGGGGTTTCTCTAAAGACCTTGGGGCCATATTATTTTTTTGTATCAATATCTAGTACAAATAGAAAAGCAAAGCTTCATGATAATTGTATGTGAGACACAGCCATCAAAAGGGTGTTATGTTCTTAATTTTAGTAGTAGTGACACATGCATAATAATTTTTCAGCATCGGTAGTGGCAGTAATAAAAAATACATAGTCAATTTTAGATCCTACTCTTCTTCTTGTAGAAAAGAAGAAGAACTTCATATCAGTGGTTTTCATAATTTATGGTAGCTTGCCAATTTTTCAGAATTATCATTTGATACCAGAATACTCAACATTACAATTCCATCTCCTTCAAAAAGTGGTTTTCATAATTTATGGTAGCTTGCCAATTTTTTCAGAATTATTATTTAATACCAGAATACTCAACATTACAGTTCCAGCCCCTTCAAACAATCTTCAACATACTCTTTTTGGCCCAAGCATCCAAGCACCTAAGGACATTTGCATAAGAACATAGCTTACTTTTCCATATGAATTTCTTTAGATCAAGATAGTACCTGCATTTTTAAGATTTTTAGTGATTACAAAGTTTTTTGGTAGCTAATGGAATTTCCTTGTGAAGTGTTGTAGCAACTAGATTTCTTGCATAAGACTATTCTCAGGGACTATATTTATGCATCAATTGCAAGCAAATGAGGTTGAATTAAGGAATTATGAGACATGGGTTTTCAGGATAATATAACAACTTGAGAAATACGAGGGAAATATTTTCAAAAAGTGCATGATAAGGGATGTATGGGCATGTTTTCAAACAATATTTTATGAAAATTTCCAGAATTTTTGTAACAGTCTGTGTTACTAGATATCTTGTAGTCCATAATGCACATCTTCATCAGCCTTGATTATGTTTCAACATATGAAACTTCATTTTTCTCCTGGTTCTAGTGCACATCATTTTTAGATCCTATGTTCTCTCTTCTATGGTCTCAACTTCAATATACATCACTGTCATATGCCAGTCTAAACTTTCATAAAGGTAAACTTGAGGTAAAATTAGTCTTGAAACTTTTTAATTTGTTAAAAATTTAGGAAATTATGATGAGAAATCACTGTAAGCTTGATATTCCTATCATATATATGCCATGATTCCACTTTTCATCTCTTTAATTTTTCAGACTACCTTTTCAATATGCTTCATGCTTCATTATTGAACCTCTTATCATCATTTCAGCACATCATCATACATCCCTTAATCTTTTCCATTTTTTATTCATCATGATCCAATATGATGATACTTTGACTGTAATAAGTATTATGGAGGTTTTTTTTGCTTCCATTGAAGAAAATTAGGATACAAATATTATTCATTGTGATAGCAACCAAATTCAGAATGAAGGATTCCTCTACGGGCTTCCTTATTCATGTAGCCATTTCAGAGAAAGAATTTTTAAGAAAGGGCCGAGGGCATAGTTCTCCACTATCATAATATATGTCACAAGAAGTATGTATAAACAAAAACAATAGAACAATGTACAAAATTTCCTATTTAGCATGTTATTCAATGTACCACCAAATAAAACATGCATAAGTAAAGTGCAAATGAGATGAGCAAGAAGAGTTCATAGGTGTCTTTATAACAAGCTGGAAAATAAGAGAACTTTTATTTTTGAACATGAGGTTTTGTATACATCATACATCAATCATTGACCCTACTATGCTTATGTTTGATCATCATGATTGTCATACATAGTGCACTTATCCCTCAAGCACCGTTAAAGAGCATCCATGCACATATAAGCTTCCTTACTTCATTTGCATGAGTACATGCAAAGATATCGGTGTGGGGGAGATGTTGGGTCACTATTTTATCACCTTTTATGTCATTTAATTCATTCTTTTAACCTCATCCTTCACTCATTTATTGCCATTCCTACCATAAATGTTCACGAAAACACCATGATATACCTCCATATGCTCAAGTACTGAATTGTCATGTATTTCCTTCATTTTTAATGAATTAATTAGGATTATATGTTGGTTTGACAATGATGGTTGTGAAGTTAAATTCTTGTAACCATCATTCTAATTCCAATAATCAAGCACATAATTCTCATAGAAACTTCTATGATTGACATGTTTACCGAACTCCGGAAGAGATTCCACGATATGGCTTTTGTTGAAAATTCATCAATATGGCTTCATGTTGCTTGGATTACACACAGGTATAAAGTATGAAGCTCCAACTCATGGTTAATGTTTCCAATCAAATCCATGCCATATTAGTAGAGGTGGTTTTGCAGTGTCATTTGCAAGCAAATAAGGGAGAACCTTGAAACTCTAAGAGATGGGTTTTGTGAAAAATGCACCCAATTAGATGAACCTCAAGAAGAATTACCAGAAAATTTGTGCTTTGGGTGATATGGAAATTTCCTCAACACAAATTTTCCTAGATATTTTGTTGCAACTGGTTATCAAATTTTTGCAAATTGTAAAACCCAAATTGGATTAGATTTGTTAGTTCTAATATTGGGGGATTAGTTTTAATCCACTCCTATATAAACATGCAATCATTGTAAGAGAGGAATGATGCTTGATCTTATAATTTAGTTTTATTCATGAAGAGACATCTATAATTTCAATTTTTTTCTACAATAAATGAAGTTTTACATTATTTTGTGTGTGGACGTGAAGACTAAGTAGATCGTTTCTTTATAGCAACGATTACCAGATTGGGAGGGCCCCTCAACCGTAGTAATATATTTCTCACTTTTATTTATTTCATTTGTGTTTGTTCAATTGTTATTGTTTTAATTTGGTTTGATTCAATGTGATTTTTAAATGTATCGTGCCAATTTCATCTAATTCTATCACTATAGTTATAGGAATAAGCCATTGAATATTGAGCTTTCATTTACTACTCACTTAAAATCAGATGAATACTCAAAATAGTGAAATATTTTGATTCAAAACCCAATAGCATCTAGTAAATCTTGCAATCCAGTGTTAATTTATAATCATGTGGTGTTAGTTGATTTATCGGCTAGATTTCATTTATGTTCAATGTTTGGTTTTATGCTTAGACAAATATAGGACTAAAACCACCAAAGACCCAAGATCTAATAAGTTACACATGAGAAATCACATGGACATTGTAGGTAATGAAATATTGTGGTTAATATACATATATCATTAGGGTCCCATAGACCAGTGACAAGTTGCAATCCTTACTGTTAGTTCATACAATCATTTGATTTCATTTCAACATTTCTTAGATAGGATAGGATAGGATTTAATCCTGCATATAGTTTTCTTGCATATAACAAGTCTATGCACTTTGGATTGATGAATTTAATGTAACCAATTTTGATCAATTGAACTAACTGAAACAAACATAGGTAAACAACTATTTGTGTTCACAAAAGGAGAAGGTTGGAGGGAAAGCCTGAGTTTCCTTCTCGGCCAATTGATTCCCTTGAAAAAAGGTGATAGTTTCGTGAACAATGAATATGTTTTCCCATAGTTGGTCATCATCTGGACCAAATTTTTAGGGGAAGATCCCTTCATCTCCAAATATTTCAAGTTTCTCAGCTTCCCAAGGAGATCACAGTAGGAAGCAATATTATGTAATGATTTTCCAATATTTTTGGAAATTAGAAATGCAATGGGAATGGGAAGAATAGGGAAGTTGTAGCATTAGAACCGAAAAATTCTATAGTTAGGGAGGTCAACAGTCCACCTTCAGGTATAAAATAATTTCGATGTTATTTAAGAAAGGGTGGGTTGGAGAACTAAAATTGGGTATTGTTTAACTCTTTATCATAATCAAAGGTGGATCGGAAATCCCTCTTCTTGTTTTTTTAATCCTAAAAATGAACTATTTCTTTGAGGGGAAATAATAGCAAGCAATTTTGTGATTCATTTATTCAATGGTGCACTATTGGTGATTTTTTTCTACAAGTGTTTTCAATTTGTCATTCTTGCCAATTTTCATTTGTAGAGAACAATTCTAAATGGATTGTGAATTCAATTACAGGAACATGCTTATGGTCATCTATTTGCAAACAAGTATGCAATGTGATTTGATTATGTAAAATAAGAACTATTTATGTTTTACACATAAATTATACACATGTAATTGACTCTTCTACTACGATGCTCATTACCATAGGATTTCATTACTGTATTAGAATAGTTTTTCATTTAGGATTTATCCTAGCTCTTATGGAAAAGTTTCTCTTCTAAGAACAATTCATTTAGTTAGTGGTATCCGTGTCCATATACCGGTGGAGGTTGCTATTCAAAC
>SNQJ01S0046322.1:92176-107523 GCA_010110895.2 Picea sitchensis
GATATAATAAAGTGGTTGTTTTCTATATTGTTTCATATATCTTGTGTGGTGATTGTATTCAGATATATTTGGTACTATTATGGTATTTTGTATTCAGGTATTCGGTACATAACATATCCACTTACGCCTACAACTCATAGAATCTCATTCCCCACATGCATGTTCCACCCCAGGAGTGTACACATTCACTGTCACATAGTCCATCCCCTGCTACACCTCCCTTTCCAGGGCATGAGAAACAGGTTGGATTAGGAATTCTCAGAGTTCTATAGTTGTTATTGGACTTCCTCTAGGAGAGCTCACTTCCTCAGCATACTCTCTCACCTGGAGAGAGTTTCTCATAGGCCTAACAAACTGCTTCTTCACTCTCGCTCTTCAACACACGGGCATGGTGATGGCAGCAACATAAACTAGATGTGGGGAACAGTACCGACAGAACAATACGCAGACAACCCGTAGGTGCAAGTACAATGAGGGTATCAAATTCGGCTTGTAGCAAAGGTTCAGGTGGTTGAGGAATTCAACAATGGCAGACAAAATGAATAATTGCGTGCTTTCTCAGTGTTTACATGAATGAAGAAAACCATTTCCAACAAAGAGAGAATGGTGAGTATCGTCTGAATGGTGAGAATCCCCCCCCTCCCAAGATTGGTGAGAGTACCCCCATAAAACTACATGTGTTTTGGATGACACTTGGCTCTCCAGGAGCACGTTTCCTCCCCACTTGGAACTCGTTCCCCTCCCTAAAGGAAATTAAGATAATTAATATCCTCTTTACAACTTTTAAAATAATAATTATATATTATTCTCTTGGTTTTAAGGTCTTGATATTAACCCCTCTTTCCTAGACTCTCAACCCCGTCCCTTTCCCTACCCAATGGAGCTTAGTCCCCCATAACTCTTTCCTTGTGTTCGGTCTACACGCAACGATGTTTTTATATTAATAATATGAATATTTACATGTACAAAACAGGCTCTTGGCCTAATGAACACATAAGCCTACCATCTTATAAATAATTCTAGCTCACCAGCCTACAAAACATGTTACATTCATAATTACAATCGGGGCTTGTCCTTGGGGTATTACATAAACATATCATCAAAATCAAACATCTTGATAAAGTTTAAGAGAAAAAATATTACTTTTGAGGAAAACTATTAATCCTTTGTTTTTCTAGTCTTAACTTAATTATAAACTAGACACATTGGCATACCAAGGTTGTAATATTTATATCCAACACTTATCCTACCAAAAAATTGAAATGCAAATAATGCATATGCATTATCGAATCCATATGCATTAAGAGAACCATGCATTTTATAATGTATATATGCATTACATAGAACTACAAATCCACCCAGTAATCATTGTCTTGAAGCCTTATTTGGCCCATAATACCCCTTCTTTAGTGCTTCAATTAAATATGAACAAAATTTCTATAATATAAATGAATTACACTAAGTTCTTTTGTTAGAATTCTAGTATTAAATTTGTAAAAGGGAAAATCTATGTTCTTGAGTGTTAAGCATATATGCCTTTCATTCTGTAACATTTGCATGCAATTTAGCAATCCATAATTTGGTTTAGGGATTGATTGAGAATAACTAAAAAGTGTGTCCAATTTTGTCCTTTGTGTAGCTTAGCTACCTTAACTACTTCCTCTCCCTGTCTGGCTTCCCGAAACTATTTTTTTTTTCCTCCCATCTAACTAGGAACAACCTCACCATCTCCCTAGCACCAGGAAAACCTTGGTTGGCTTTCTGGCCTCCATTTCCAAATCCCCATAAAACATATATCCCACGAGTATGTTACTCATCCAATAATCCAAGTCCAAAATCACATCCCAGTCATAAACCTCAATTCAGTCCCCACACATAGTCTCCCTTCCCTTGGCTTTCTCCTTCTCTCAAAAACCAAAACCCCCTCCCTAATTCCTTCTCCATTGTATTTCTCTACTCCCTTGGGCCCAAAATCCTAGGAAGGCCAAAACTAAGATAAAATAAAGCATAATTATAAAATATATTGAGTAAGTCAAAATCTAAGTTTCATTAAATCCAATCAACTTAATAACATCGGATTTCACTTCTTCTTCTTTTTAAAAATAATAAATCCCTAAATAATACTATATACGCTAATAATACTAGAGTACAAGTGCACAAGTGCAAGGTAGGTATGCATAGATGGTGCATACATATCTCTTGTGTAATTTGTTAATCACTCATTTAAATACTAACAAAATAACAATAATTGATTAATCACAACAATTCAAAACAAATGAAACATTTACCTAGATCATCATAGTCGAATTAAGAATTTAATACCAAAAAGAAAATAGAATAATTTAGGCACTAAAGTTACATGATTAAATCCCAAAAACACTCTCAATTATTATGAGCTTCCTTTCTCCCTAACTTACCCATATTCTAGATCTTATCCCTCCTCAGTTGGACAATACTAGAGAGTTAACTATATTGAACTAACTCCATATAGAAATTGTAAGCATAAGTGTTAGCTACCTTGACCAAGCTTCCCTATCATGCAACTAGTAGTCTCCATGACACGTCTAAAGGAGTGTGGTTTAACACAACCCTCTCAAGACTCTAGGTTTTAGAGGATAAAAGCTAAGAAATTCCTCCACCTCTCCTGATAGAAAAAGGTTCGACACCCTACCATGGACCATACTCTGACATTATGTTCTTGGAGATTTGTCATCGAATATCCAGTTCTAGGTAGTCATGCCACCTGGAAAAACGTACACTTGCCCAAATATCATAGCAATGCATTTAAACCAACGTAAAATAACATAAGAATATTTTTTATCGTACCATTTCTCATTCAATGTCCATGACATTAACTGCTTACTATCACACTCCTCTAGGTATTACATAGCCCATTCAACTTATACGTTAGTTTACCACACAAGATCATGCATAACCATATAATATTGACATGTGATTGCATTTAAAACATATCCTTAAACTCAATGTCCACATACCAAGATCTAGAAGTCTAAACTTGCATTCTGGAAGTAATGATTCCTTGCTTAAATTTAATATGTGAAGCTGACACATGTCACTCTTAAATATTAATAATAATAAATTAAGTAAATAAAAATTATATAGGTGGTAGAAACATAGTTAAGATGAATCTCTATTGATCCCCATTCATGATAAAAGACAAAGAAAAAACATCACATAATATTTTTTGTAGAACTAAAGATAATTTGCTAATATACAATGAATTCCAACTCCTGTACAACCTCAACCATGGTGAGTCTAGCGTCTCTGTCAAATGATAAACATATGAATGCAAGTTGAGTAACCCTGTAAACAACTACTGTGATCTGTGTATCTTTATCGACTTCGACTTCCAGAAAGGGATCAATGATTTCATCAACGCAACCTCCCCCAATTTTTTTAATCGTAGGGAATGCTAGGTTGATATCGTTCTCCTTACGGGAGAAATCCACTGGTTTCAGTGCAGTTATGATCTCTACCAATACCACGCCGAAGCTATAAACATCGCTCGTATCGGTGAGGTGGAAATTCTCATGATATTGAGGATCTATATAACCGGGAGTCCACTGAGGTGTAGTGTAAATGTGAGATGCTTCTGTTAGAAATAACCTCGATAGAATGAAATCTACAACCTTGGCATTGAAATCAGAATCAAGTAGAATTTTGCTTGATTTTACATCTCTATGACAATTTGGAGGAGTTAGGGTCGAATGAAGGTAAGAAATAGCCTGGGAAGTTTCTGCCGCTATCGTTACTCTTGTCCTCCATAAAATACCTGCTCCTGTTTCCCTCTGTAAATGTTGAGAAAGCGTGATATTGAGCATAAATCCATAAACAATAATGGGTTCTCCTTTCTCAAGGAAACATCCTAATAGTTTGATGAGATTTGGGTGATCTACACTTGACAGAAGGCTGATTTCGTTCAGTACCTGTTCCATTCCTTGGGTATCTATGTGCCTTATCTTATTCACTGCAAAAACACTTTTGTCGGGAATCTTTCCTGCATAGAATGTTCTAAAACCTCATGTACCCAATCTCTATTCATAGGAGAAGCCTTTTGTGTCTATTTCCATTTCTCTGTAGCTGTACACTAGAATATTTAGTGGACTTCCATGGGCAGACATCAAAAGTTGGGTGCTTCTCCTCGTCTTGAATGCGTGACGATACCTTTGGTGACAACAGTAGAGAAGGACGATTCCTACCACCATTGCGCTTTCGGCAAAGAAGACTGGATATGATATAAAACCGACAAAATCAAACCCAAAAGAAAGAAAGCTCATTTTTCACACTTGTACTATAGTATAATGAAATCCAAATTAGACAGTACAAAACCTCCCACATATTTCCCAAACAAATCAGAACAACATGAAAAACACGCCTGTATAATAATTGCCTCCAAATTTTACAAATTGATGGTAATTGTTTATGGAAACAAGTGTTGCATGGCAGCAAAGTCCCTAACAGGTTGAAATGGGGATAAATGCAGATGGATGGGGAAAAAGTAGCAACGATAGATGGGAATTGCAGCACAGATGTGGCAAGCAGTATGAAGGACAGGTGGCAAGCATGCAAGAAATGACATACTCTCTATATGTGAGTAGAAAAAAAACTATTAAACACAATTTTATGACATTTATACCAAAAAACAAAAAGTGTGTTACATATTCTTGGAAATTTAAGAATATATGTGTGTGTGTGTGTCAAATATGATATCTCAAATTTAAATGAGTGATTTATCTCAAATTTAATTTTGAAAATGACCAAGCATAAAAAGATATGCATCAGAAGAAAAGATAATTGAAATAAAATAAATAGAATTTATTGACCCGTGGCATAGTTGAAGATAAAAATCTATGAGCACATAAATATAAAAGGAGACAAAAAATAGTTTTATTTGGAATATATGAAAAAAAAAATAGTTTGTTACATATTCCTCGAAATTTAAATGCATTTGTCATATACACTAGGATTGGGGCTCCCACTGACCATAAGAGAAATATGTACAATAAATAACACTGTGGAAAGAAGAAGTGGAAGATGGTAGAGTGTAATACCTGAAAAGAAGAAATGGGAAGATATCAGTCTTTGGCTAGAGATTTATATTCAGAAAAGGTGGAATAACTGGATTGATAAACAAAGGAGGATCAATATAGACTTAAAACGATGGTACATATAAGTATTTTTCTATTTTCTTGCTGATGCCTTTTCCTGTTGGATTTCATCGCCGACCCGCTTGAATAATTGGATTGATAAACAAAGGACTTATAGTGATGGTACATATAAGTATTTTTTCTATTTTCTTGTTGATGCCTTTTCCCGTTTGCTTTCGTCGACGACCTGCTTCAAGTTCGTTTCAACGAATTCTTCAATGTAGCTTCTCAAGGGGGCGACGTTGATGTCATTCCGGATTTTTATGCTGAAAAGTTAATTTTCTAATTCTCTTAGATCAATAGAAAGATCGCACAAATCCTGATGAATGTCTCGATTCTATATTGAATAGTGGACTAGCCAGTTGCCCACGTGATCTTCACCATATTCAAGAATCCTATAAAAATTATGAACTTGTTTATTGAAATCTTGCTTGGTTAACGCCAACGAGTTCACGATTAAGCTAGTGAGATTTTTGAATAATGTTTATTTCTTTGATATTGCTTGCTCACATGATTGGACAATGAGATACATGTTCTTCACCTTTTCTTTCCAGCATGCTTCTAATTGAGTGAGCCGATTTTTGGAGGGGAGAGCATGTTGTCTTATTGTCGTCGCTACCATGTTGTTGATATGAAAGGAAAAAGGGATGATGACCATGTGCAAATAGAAAGTTTCTTCACTTTTTAAATCTGTCTGTAGAAGTTCAAGCAAGTTATGTGCCCTCCTTCCCAGGGAATCCATATTTTGTGATGTTTCCCATGCCTTAGTAATCAGTTCCATTCTTTTCTTGATATTTTTCTACACATAACCTCTACACGACGTGAGGCAGATGGAGGAGACTTTTAGCTTTGTTGTAGGGGTGTAGGGAGTCGTAGGCATCGCTATCACCAAAGGACTACCAAGAAATGGCATAGGAATCAAATCTTCCTCTAATTCCTTGATCTGGTCCTTTAGTCTGGCATTCTCGGCCTCAATGAGTCCAATGGAATCATGAATAGCATCTCTGGTTGCTCTATGAATTCCAGAGATTTGGGACGAATGCATATTGGCAAGGTCAACTTCTGAACGATGTTTTATTTTCTTATTTTTTACATCTCTCTTTTTCAATAATTAATTTTTTAGATTCACTTTCAAAAACAACACTCTGGAATACGAAGGATTCATCTTCGTCAAAAATTTAGGTATCAACTATGTCCATTGGGTATCTATGGTGAATTGCGTCTCTCAGATGATCAAGGTTGCCGAATAGGCTATCCAGATCAGTGTCAAGTTCCATGTTCTCACTCTCAATTTTGGGCTCCTCCGCCTGCCCTACAATTCTTTTTCCCTTCTTCTGCATGAGAAGCTTGTGAGAACTATCAATTTTAGGATGAACCTCGTCCGTTTGAAGAAATTTGGGTTTCTTTCTTACTGTGGTAGGTCGTTGGAGCGATGCTTTATTACTATGGTGGTTCTAGTCCTTAGGCCCGAATATGTTCACTGTATCTCTACAAAACTACTGTCGAGCTGCTGCTAGTAGTTTATGAAAATGTATGTTTTTTCCAGACGCTGCTTGAAATAAACAAATGAAGGGGATAATATAACCCCCATGAAAATTTTGGTTCATTGCGTGCGAATGGAAAATCTCATCGAGCTCTTCTCTCATTAATGACAATATCTATGCGTGTTGTATGGTGAGATGTTAGAAGTAAAGATTAATTACTGCATACTTAGAAGTGCGAAGGTGGCAGTTATGACAAATAACATTTAAGGATTGGAGGTTTCATGAATGAACCAAGTCAGCGATGTGCGAATGAAATTCCATGGTATTTGAAATTAACACTCAGAAGGGATAACAAAAGCCTCTGCAAATATTGGTTTAATGTGCATTAATGATAGATCTTCTCGAGCCTTTCGCCCATCATTGACAATTTAGACGGTCACTACATGATGAGTTGTTAGCATTAAATATTTAGAAACAAGACACACACACACACACACACACACATTTATATATGTATATATATAAACATTATTTTTTATTATAGACGGGTGTGAAGGTGACGGAGACGGGGAAGAGAAAGCAAGGAATAAATGGCCAAGTCTGAAAAGTGGTCGGACGGGCTTCAAAATAAGTTTACAGGAGATAATGAGGACAGGTGAGTGTCCAATGGTGAAATTGCATGAGTTGGAATTTTTGACTGCAAAACGCATAAAACAGAAGAGGGCATGATTTTGCAGTTCAACGGGCGGTTTGTATATTTGCGGAATTGCAGGAAAGTGGCTAAGTATGGAATAGGGAAATGTCGGTCAGGGTCATTTTCGGAATTTGGGTTTGAATATTTGGTGAAGGGGCCAACCCGAGGTCCCGCGAATGGCATTCTAATTCTCAGTAGAGATGAGGATGAATGGTCATGTCCTACAAACAACACCCAGATTCCCGCAATATACAAATGGACATGCAGACTTGCGGAGTGGAAGGGATTTTATAGAGCATGTACACTCTTTGGATCGCGGGTTCTCGGGCTAGCAGGCTCAAAATTGGGACTCTGTTGCTCGGTGGCCTACAAATAGTACACTAAATTCTGCGATAGACAAATTGAGAAACAGACTTGCGGGCTCAACATTGCACTTCTATTGTTCTGTGTCCTCCAAATAGAACTCAGAGTTCCGTGATATACAAATTGACAGATGGACTCCAGGGCTGGCGGGCCCAAGATTGCAATTGTTTACGGATGGTGATCCCTATCAACTATTCAACATTATCTTAAAACAGTGTTTTCAATACTATATTATTAATATTAAATATTGATATTGTACAATTTAAAATTTGAGATTGTACAATTTAATTGGTTGGCTCAATATTGCACTTCTATTGGCCTCTGTCCTCCAAACGACACTCGAATTTCCGTGATATACAAATTGAGAGACAGAATTCCATACTTAGCCACTTTTTGGATCGCAGGTTCTTGGGCTGGCAGGCTCAAAATTGGGCCTCTATTGTTCTGTGTCCTACAAATAGCACCTAGAATTCCGCGATATACAAATTGATAGACAAACTCCAAGACTGGCGTGATCAAGATTGCGATTGTCTACATGTATAACATATAACATATATGTTATATATCTAACATTATCTAAAAACATTATTTTCAAGTACTAAATTATGAATATTAAATATTGATATTTTAAAATTTAATTAAACAAAATTATGAAATGAGTCGCAAGCCTCGAGTCTAGGTCCAATTGTAGATCAACGAAGTTTTTGACACAAGATTTATACCGCGCACATGGAGCATGAGAGCTAGATGGTGCCCACAAAGGAACCTGCGGCCATAAAATTCGCGAACTATGAAAACGAATGGCAGTCAGTTGGACTCGTGTTGTAGAGATATAGATGGATCAAGGGTTCTAGGGCTGGCGGGATCAAAATTGGGCCTCTATTGTTCGGTGTCCTACAAATAGCACCCAGAGTTCTGTGATATACAAATTGATAAACGGGCTCCAGAACTGGCGAGCTCAAGATAATGATTGTCTACATGTATAATGTATAACATATATGTTATATATCTAACATTATCTAAAAACATTATTTTCAAGTAGTAAATTATGAATATTAAATATTGATATTGTACAATTTAATTAAACAAAATTATCAAATGAGTTGCAAGCTTCGAGTCCGGGTCCAATTGTAGATCACTGAAGTTTCAAGCACAAGATGTATACCACGCACACGGGGCATGAGAGCTGGATGGCGCCCACAAAGGAACCTGTGGCCATAAAATTTTCTAGAGAATGTATTCTAGCTAGCAGAAAATGCTAAGCTAAGAATTCGAACTAATGCTAGCATTAATCCACCTTCGACGAATGCATAAGAAAACATATGACTCAAAAATACCATATACGATCAAATACTTTGGATATGCCAACATATATAACATTGGGAATAGAGAAGCTCGCAATAAGACCTCCAATCCATTGTCCAATCAGATCATGACATATATGGTACTTTTTATTATATAAAAATCGATGTTTTCAATTCCTTGGTTCCAACAATAGATAATATTGAAATATTTGTGGTCAAAAGACAAACTAATACAAGGTCAATGAATTATCAATCACTATAGTCCCTCTATGTCTACGACAAGGACTAATAAGAGAGTAATTATTTTGGGTTCATCGTTTACGGAAATAATATAGTAATTATTTCATGTTAATTGTTGTCATGTTGTTTTTCAGTCCCATGTCTTTATGCTATGTTTTCACTATCACATTTTGTTATAATATTTGTTCTCAACAATAACAAATAACATACCTCTGAAGCAGGGGACGGAAACACCGAAGTGAGAAAAATCTCATAGAATATTTGCAACAATACTATAACTATGAAACACTCAAGTGAAAAATATGGTAAATTATTTGCAACGATACTATAACTTCAATCATGCCCATTGCATATATGTGATCATGACTTTTCAAGAGAGAAATGGAAAAGAAGGAATATAAATTAACTAAGCATATGAGAGACTATGGAAGATCCCACACAAGCTACCTGAACGAGATAAACATTAACTCACATTTTTTCATGTTAATTTTACTAAATTCTTCATAAATCTTCAATTTAAAATGACATCTTTGTTTTATTTTTCTACCTTTTAATATTGACGTATTGCTTGATTCTCTTTTTTTTCTCTCAAATGGATTGCTTAATTCTCATTTTTTTCTCTCAAATGGATTGCTTAATTCTCATTTTTTTTCTCAAAATTATTGAAATTTAGGTTAAAACTTTGTAGTTGGCTACCAAAAATTTGAATTTATCTGCAATTCTTTAGACCGTAACTAAAACTAAACTAAGTTTATTATTTACAATTGAGAGTCTGAGTTGCAGTCGTGTAAGAAATCATAATACCTTTCAGTCAGGAAGAAATAAGGTAGGCAACTTGGACGTGGAAGGGGTCTGGAAGCTCTTGTTGGCCATGTGTAAAGGGGCATCCTATGCCACTGCACTTTGTTGCATACCTTTTTTTCTGTGGAGGATTGAAGGGTAAAAAGTGAATATCCGGTCTCAATCTCCTACCTTGATCGCAACCCATGTACAATGTATTGTTAATGTATTATTATTGGATGCCTAATGTATTGTCACTGGATGCCTGGGGCTCTTCTCTCTGTACATTTATTTTTGTATTATATAGTTTCTTCGGGCGATCGTGTGGACTACCCTGTGACCGAGTGGGCTCGATATGTACAAACAGTGGTTACCCTGTTGAATTATTCCTCCCTTAATTATAAAGCACCCACTTACTTTCTTTGTAGGCTATGTAAGGTGTTTTTTGTAGGCTGTGTAAGGTGTTTTTTTTATGGAAACAGACTCGAATCTACTCATATCTTTTCATTTTTCTCATCACTTTTCATTGAAAAAGAGTTGGGTTGCATTTGAACGAACGTTGTATCCCACTAGAAAGATCAAATAACAACCGCTGAGGGTTTAACATGTCGCCATTTCATGGGAGTTTCTTTCTCCCTCACAAGGCACGAGGTATAATTAATTCCTAGTTAAATTTGAATTCACAGAGTCCTAGAGGAGGCATGACAAAAGACAAATATTTTAAGCTTATTAAAACCCAGGATTTTGAAAAAAGTGCTTATTCCTCATGCTCCTAGATCTGGGCTACGCTTCATAAGTATTTTTTACGGTACTTTCCAATTGTTGTATTTTTGTGTGCAGACTCGGGTTCTGAAGGTTTACATACATTGCTTACCTTTCTAACCTTTAAAATGACAAGATATAACACATTGTAATTTATCAACTCAAAATTCTTCGCAAGATGTTTTGACGGGTGGAAGTATGATCTGCCATCGCTCAAATAATGTCCCTGTCGGATGCCTACCTAGCTTGCTAGACACGTGTTAGACTTTGTCTTGCATTCAATTAATGTAAACCCCACCATAAAATTAAGTTGTTCAACACAGGTGTGAACGGTAGTAGGAAAATGAAAAGGGAAATGATTGAATTGGCAGGTGTGAATGGTAGTAGGAAAATGCAAAGGGAAATGATTGGATTGGCCATCATTGCAGCAGTAAATTTCATTTGATACAGTGGTCATGGGAAGATTATGCAACTGCATACAAACTTCTTTGAATCTTGCAAAGAAATTTGTTGATTGTGTTATGTGGATGGAGACAGAATTATGATTGTCACTCTACGGTGGATATTTTGAATTTGGACTGGACAACTGTGAAAACAAGGGGCGATTTTTCATACGACAAAAATCACATATGTGAAAACTGTAAAAACAGGTGGCAGTGAAAACTGTAAAAACATGTGAAATTTCTCATTCTTCATGGACAGATGACGAAAATCTCTAGAGAACCATTCCCACAACACTTGATCTCATCACATCGGCTGTCATTGTCATATATTGGCTACAAAACAAAAATAAAAAACAACATCTAAAGCTCATTTTTTCTATGGTTGTGCATAGTACAAAACCTAGAGGTGAACAAAAAATATAAAATTACTTGCACAAATTTTCTAGAAGCTCCTTGGGAGAAAGAGCGTTTGGAAAAGGTACACTTACAAATCAATGAAGCCCAAATATTTCATTGAAGGAAAAAAATATTTTGTCAAAATGGCAGTGGAAATGAGTGGTAAAAAAACTTAATAGAAATGACACCTCGAGACCCACAAAGGAGACCAAGACCAATGATAAGGAACAAATGCAATGAAAGGTTTAAGCATACTATTTGAAACAAATGAAACTGTAGACATCCTAAATCAATTACATATGCAAAAAAGATTCACATAGGGGCTGCCAACGAATATACACTTTGGATTCGGTAAAGTTAGAGTAGATTTGAAACTGGCAGAGTGCCACCAAAGTAGCATGTGTCCATACAAAACAGAGGGGTAGTTTGGAGTTGGTGAAGGAAACAATCTTATTTCTCTTACTGCTATGGGAGTAGCGCTCCCTTGGGGATTTTAATTTATAAAAGGAACTGATACTTACTCGCAGCCATGAGTAGGAGGATGTGAATTGGAGGATCCTGAGAAATCTAAAGAGGTGACTGGAATAGAAATGGAAAGTTGGGTACTGGAGTTGTTCCTATTGGATCTCTCATCATCCAATTTAGTCCTTGAAAGAGTAGAGGAGTCCCTTGATCTCGACCACTCATAAAAAAAATGTCATAGAGGAGTCCCTTGATCTCAACCAGTTCAATTTTAACATTAACAGGTTGACCCTACGAAATGTTGTTGTTTTGTAGTGGCATCAGTAGGGAAGTTGGACTGCGAACTGAATGGGCTCATTTTCAAAGGCATCAAGGAACGTCATCCATTGTCCACCGATGAATTCAACATTGACTAGGAATAGATACCTAAACCTCTAGAAGTCCCAGAAACTTCGCTGGATTCTACAACATTTTTCAAATTTCATATTTACTATATATAAAAGAGGTTTTTTTTTTTAATTAAACTTTTAGGACATATATTTTTATTTGATTAAATTTTTAGGATAGATTATTTAATGTGTTTTCAACATGGATGAATAAAATAACAATTTCTTATAATAATTATTCAAATTAAATTAAATTAATTTTATTGAAATAAAATTATAATAATACTATTATTAAATAATTTATTTAAATTTTTTTATTTACTATGTATATATAAATGACTTATAAATGCCCATGTATTTTTATTTTCATTAAATTTTTAGGATATGTATTTTTATTTTATTAAATTTCTAAGATAGATTATTTTAACGTGTTTTAAACATGGATGATGATGATAATGATGATGATGATGATGATGATGATGATTAACGTCCACTAAGACCTAATTGGTCTATCAGACCTTAAGAGCGTTGTTACACCTCAATATTGCTCACTTCGATAAATGTCGCAAGTGTCGCATAATCCTCTCAACTGTCACAAGTGTCGCATGTTCCTTACAACTCTCGCAAGTGTCACAAGTTGTTCACAAGTGTCGCAAATGTTGTTCAAGCATACTTCCATAATGACGACACTAAGGAGTCACTTAATGCATCTCATACACTTGATTTGGAGGAGGGAAATGATTAACTAAAGTCAAGGAACTTTTATCACCTGAGAAGAGCTCTTAAACAAAGGTTTTGAAGGTGATTGCTCCCTTACATCAGCCTTAGCAGCGTTGGCGCTCCCCTATAAGGTCTCAGGGAGCGTTATAACGCTTATCTTCCCCTCAGAAGGAGCGATATCCATCCTTGGAGAGTTGGCGCTCCCCTCAAGCTTCCTAGGGAGTGCTATAGCGCTCTGATGCCCCTTTTGAGGGAGTGCTATCTAATCTGAGGTAGTAGTTGGCCCGTTGAGCATACTAAGGGGAGGATCTTTCAAGTTTGGAAGGAAGTTGCATTCGAATTATTGGTTCCATCAAGAGATCCCTGATCCAAGGAGGGAATTCCTCAACTTGTTCTAAAGATAACTCAAGAGGTTAAGCTCCTCTTAACCTATATAAGAAAGCTCTATGGTGGTGAGAAACGGGGGAAGAATCGCTAGCATGAAACTTATGATCTCATAGGAAACACACAGTCAGTCAAAGGAGAATTGATCAGTGAAGCTGCTATCATCCAGGTTGTGGATCTTTCGAGCAAGGGTTAGACGAAGGGGACTTGACGAAGTTGTCGCATTCGCATCTACGATTGTAAGTACTGTTGTCCTTATTCTCATCAATATGACACACTTGGCCTGTTTCTTTCTAGTTTGTGTCTGATTTTATATGAACTTATCGTCGATAGATAGATTTGTTTTCAAGCTAATATCAATAGAGTAGGAAGCGATCGTACTTTGTTTGTCTACAGGACTCAGCGAGGAGAGAGAGTTTGGAGCGTGCAGGGACAAATGTCGATAAAAAGGTACTTCTATTTTCCTTCCTTCTCATGTATTATTTTGTATGGATTTGAAAGGAAGTCAGTGTCCATGTTAAGCATTTTCTATCTTAGAGTTAGGGTCTACCTCTTTGAGGTAATCTACCTGTCCGCGGGAAGATTTTCCTACAACAGAAACTGGCGACTCCACTGGGGAGGAATCAAAACTTTCTTAGTTTTGTTTTTCCTCATAGGCCTTGTCTTACCTTTTGTATTCTTAGGCCTTGTTCACCCCTTATATCTGATTGCATTTGTTGATTGACTCTTCACTCCATCACACTCAGCCTGATTGTCAAAATTTGACTGAATTTTGGGGTTTTTTTGGACGTTTTCTTATTTTAGGACTCCAACGCTCCCCTGCCTTGTTAGCAGAGTGCCATCACTCCCTTAAGATATTGGACAAAGATTTATAATGCTCTAGTGGCCCTTATACCAGAGCGCCATCCCTTTCTTGCCCAAAACCTCTTTAAAAATTACAATTTTTGGAGGTCCAAACCCTGTATTTTCACTTACTGAGCTGCTTTGTGATTCAATGATGCTTCATTTGACCTTTGACATGCTTCCTCCTAAGAAGTAAACACCTTATTGTTCATATTGTATGCCCTTCTTCATTTTTTTTGAGTTTTTGCTGTTGAGAGCTTGAAATCAATCCGCTGCTTTCTCCTCTCCTATCCGACTGAGCGGGGACTCTAGTGAAGGACATTTGAAGTCTGTAACTCTTCGCATTTGGTTCTTTGAGGTCATCTGATCCAATCTCTTTCTCCTTCCTTTTGCGTTTTTGGTTTTCTTTATCTTGTTTTATTGCAAAAGGGTGTGTTGTTTGTGCGAAATCTGCGTATTCTTATTTGAATCTCCTTGATCTGAAAGGGTAGTTGGCAAGACAAATTTTGCATTGAATTGATTATCAATTCGCATACAAATGAAAAAAGTACATCTTAATGATTAGTTTGCATATTAGTTTGCATTTCTGAAATGTTGTAGCATCATATTGGATTTGATTGAGAACAAAATTGATTGAGGGCATTCCTTATCAAGTGTTTGATAGTGAAAACGACTCTTGCTCTTTCCCTTAAATAGATATTCATTGAAAAAAAATGATTGCTTATCATATTTCATGCATATTTTTGGGAATTGAGTCATCATTCCATCAGTTTCAATTTCATACACCCTCTGAGTAAACAACAGCCATTAAAATCAACGCTTAACTAAAATTTATCAGACTTTTTACATCTTTGTTAGCAAACCTACATTAGTTTAAGGTGTAGGGATTTGGAATAGGTTGAAAGGATAACTTTCCAA
>SNQJ01S0046322.1:107533-117541 GCA_010110895.2 Picea sitchensis
ATCTAATATGGGTATAGGTTGGACAATCTAAGAGAAAGTGCTTTTCATCTTCAACCTTCTTAGTGTCACAAAGGTGACACACTCTTTCATCCCATGGCGTTTTAGGAATTGACTCCTTGCCATAAGAACGATATCATAAGAACGATATGGGGACTCCTTTCCATAAGAACGATATCATCGGCATAAATAAGAAGATTGATGACTATACCAATGAGAGTAGGGCCGACACAACCTGTTTTTTCGAAGCATTCTTCTAACTTATCAATGTATATGCAAAAAAGGGTAGGGGACAAGGGACAACCTTGTTTGACTCCGATATTACAGTTAATCTCTTTTGACTAGCCCTTAGTGTTTTTAAACTTAGCAATAACGTTCTCATACATCCTTATTGCATCAACCCTCAACTCGAGAGGCACTTTTATCTCTTCCAACCTATTCCAAAGGTTTTTCCTAGGAACCATGTCAAAAGCTTTTCTAAAGTCAACAAAACAACACAAAAGATTGGTTTTAGTATTGCGGAACTCCTCTGCAATGATCCTAAAGGTAACAAGATGGTCCACAATTGAATGATATCTCCTAAACCCGCCTTTAGCTCTTTTACCATGACTTTCTAGCCAAATGCTAATTTTCTTTTCCAAAATAATTCCATAAAGCTTAGCTAAAATAATAAATTCTTATTAAATAATTAAATCAATTATTAAATAATTGATTTAAAATTTCTTATTTAGTGTGTATACATGACTTATAAATAGCATGTATTTTTATTTTTATTAAATTTTTAAGATATATATTTTTATTTTATTAAATTTATAAGATATATTATTTTCACTAAACATAGATGAATAAAATAATAAATTTTCATAATAATTATTCAAATTAAATTTAATTAATTTGATTAAAATAAAATTATAATAATAGTTTGATTAAATAATTTATTAAAAATTATATAGAAAAAAAATTGTATTTATTCAACTTTTTTCCTTGATGAAATTGACCTTAATTGGATATTCAAAGACTATATTAATGGAATTGACCTTCCAGAATTGGTATTATAGATAGGAAGGGAGGATACTTACAACGATATTCAAAGATTGTTGAATATTAATGTATAGAAAAATCGGATATTCAAAGACTATATTAATGGAATTGACCTTCCATAATTGGTATTATACATAAGAATTGGTATTATAGATAGGAAGGGAGGATACTTACAACGATATTCAAAGATTGTCGAATATTAATGTATAGAAAAATCGGATATTCAAAGACTATATTAATGGAATTGACCTTCCAGAATTGGTATTAAAGATAAGAAGGGAGAATACTTACAACGATATTCAAAGACTATTAGATATTCAAAGATTGTCGGA
Organism: Picea sitchensis; assembly: GCA_010110895.2. NCBI lineage: Eukaryota > Viridiplantae > Streptophyta > Pinopsida > Pinales > Pinaceae > Picea > Picea sitchensis. The sequence goes on from SNQJ01S0046322.1 coordinate 108,904, forward strand.
TATTAATGTCTAGAAAAATCGGATATTCAAAGACTATATTAATGGAATTGACCTTCCAGAATTGATATTATAGATAGGAAGGGAGGATACTTACGACGATATTCAAAGACTGTCGGATATTAATGTCGATAAAAATCGGGTATCGATTGTGCAGGGAGAATACTTACGATGATATTCAGAGTTGGTCTCATCTCACTAATTATGTTTCTCAAGGAACCCGTGTGGGAGTATTATACATGACAGTCAATATTTGTGCTCTCAATGGAATCCGGGCTGGATCCATCATCTACAATGAATTCCAACTCCTGTGCAACCTCAACCATGGTGGGTCTAGCGTCTCTATCAAATGCTAAACATCTGAATGCAAGTTCAGCAACTCTGTGAACAGCTGCTCTGATCTTCGTATCTTTGTCGACTTCTAGGAAGGGATCAATGATTTCATCAACGCAGCCTTCCCCAATTTTTTTAACTGCGAGGAATGCTAGATTGGTCTCCCTGTCCTTACGGGAGAAATCCACTACTTTCAGTGCAGTTATGATCTCTACCAACACCACCCCGAAGCTGTAAACATCGCTCTTATCAGTGAAGTGGAAATTCTCATGATATTGCGGATCTAGATACCCGGGAGTACCCTGAGGCGCAGTTGAAATGTGAGAAAATTCTGTTAGAATGAGCCTGCACAGTCCGAAATCTGCAACTTTGGCGTTGAAACCATAATCAAGCAGCATATTGCTGGATTTTACGTCCCTGTGATAAATTGGAGGATCCAGGGCCTAATGAAGGTAAGCTAGAGCATGGGCAGTTTCTGCCACTATTATCACTCTTGTCCTCCACGGAAGACTTTCACCTCTTTCCTTCTGGAAATGCTGAGAAAGTGTACCATTGGACATGAATTCATAGACAAGAATGGGTTCTCTTTTCTCAAGGAAGCAGCCTAATAGTCTAACCAGATTGGGGTGATCTACACTTGACAGAAGCTTGATTTCGTTCAGTACCTGTTCCATTCCTTGGGTATCTCTATGCCTTATCTTCTTCACTGCAACAACACTTTCGCCGGGCAGCTTTCCTTCATAAACTGTTCCGAACCTCCTGTACCCAGAAGTTCTTTATCAGAGAAGCCTTTTATGGCTATTGCCATTTCCCTGTACGTATACACTGGAATACTTGGTGGATCGCCAGGGGCAGACAACAACTGTTTTGTGATTTTCCTAGTCTTGAATGTGCAATGGGACTGGTAACAGATGTAAAGAAGGAAAATTCCCACCACCGTAGCGCTTCCTGCAATGACCGCTGAATATAAAACTAATGAGAAAATTAAACCAAAACATGAAATTTACACAATAACATCCACTTAATTTTTGAAACCGTCAATTTGATCTATCAATTTGATCGATCAATTTGATAAGTAAGTAAAAAAAATTCCATATATATAAGAAAGAAGGTTCACTCATGAGTCTCACACAAAGTGGATGGATGACTGTTTTTTGTACATGCTGTTTCCAACATGGATGATTTTAGGGGCTAAATTTTTAGCTAGTGGGTTAATTTTCCATGGTTTTCCCAAAAAATGATTCCCTATTTTAAAAATGATTCGTCCAAATTCTATATTATAAAATTATTTTACTTTAAAAATCTCCAAAATTGTATACAAAATATACAAAATCCTTAGAAATTTGAATGTTTAGAAATTTAAATATTTTTACAAACATATCGCCAAACATTTTATAGTTGGCATATGAAATATTACTATGATTCACCAAAGTTTCTACATTTTAAAACAAATTTTCATCCTTAAAATCATCCCTAGTTTCCAATTGTGCGAGGCATCATGCAATCCCCAATTCCAATTTGGACTCCAATTTTGATATAAGTAACAATTTTCCAAATTTGAAAGATGGTTTGTTGTGTCAAGCATGGATAACACAAGTTATACTTCAATATAAGTAACAATTTCCCAAATTTGAATATGAATTTGTTGTGTAAAGCATGTATAACACAATTTATAAACTCTATAGCAAAGACTACATGCATAACACATGTTATAAATTCTATAACACTCCAATTTTGATACAAGTAACAATTTCCCAAATTTAAAAGATGCAATACCCAATTTCAATTTCGACTCCAATTTTGTTATAAGTAACAATTTCCCAAATTTAAAAAATGGTTTGTTGTGTAAAGCATAGATAACACAAGTTATACTTCAATATAAATAACAATTTCCTAAATTTGAATACTAATTTATTGTGTAAAACATGTATAACACAATTTATAAACTCTATAACAGAGACTACATATATGTTATAAATTCTATAACACAGATAGCGCTCACAAGTCATATGAATTCTTTAGAAGTTCTATCTATAATACAGATAGCGTTCACAATTTTGGTTGACAGATGGTCGAATCAAGCGCTGAGACAAAGGCAGTACTATTAGTGTATGGTACATTGCCGCCAGGAGCCAGCGAAAAAAGGGGTTGAGCCCTTGATTTATTCCCAAAGCGGGTTTTTATACATTATTGTATGATTTTAATTGGATTTTCTAAGCAATTTTGGATATTTTGGTCATTTTTGGGGGATATTGGGCCCTTTTTGAGGCTAGATCTTGGGGAGAAGTTGGGAGGTTGTTACCCACTTCTAGTCTATATAAACCAGAGTCTCTTGAAGCCATAAAGGGATGTTCAGAATAGGTTTATGCTGAAGAATTATTGAGCCAAAGGCATTTTTATGCAGGGAAGCCATTGAGGAGAGTACTTTGGCGGGCCATTTCTGGGAGCTCCGTTCATCCGATTTCAGTGCCGTCAATTTTGTTGGGTTATTGAGATCTGATATAACAAGACCAAATAAGTTTTTAACCTTGTTGGCACTGTGATGTAATTTTAAATCTTTGAACAGAAATAATAAAGCCTCACCCACTGAGACAAAGGCCTGGAGATGTAAGCGATATTGCCGAACTCCGTTATCAACTTCTCTTGTTATAGTTTGTTGTTATTCATGGTTATGTTCAGATCTGTAAATTTCTTTATGGCTGTCATGTTTCATTTATAATTTTGTCTCTTTCATCAGTTTCTTAAATGGTAATTTAACTCATGAAAAATAAATCAACCATTTTTGTTTAAAAGATCTTTTCAGATTAGAAAGGAAGACAATATGATTCCACCGCTGACATTGATCTAGACCCACCTCAAAAGGATGAAGACATGAAAAATGAGGATTGCTTCCTCTAACCAAGTGAAATATTGAGCATGATTGTAGACTAAGGTAAGTTGTTCCTTATTTGATTTAATCATTAACCCGTAGTTGATTGCATTTTGATAATGAAGGGTATTATCTCTAGTGTGGGAGCCCTCATGACTTGGACCATTATCCCTGGTACGAAAGTCAAAATTTTCTTGATTTATTATCGTAGTACAAAGATAATCAAAATACTGTAAAGTCAGTAGAGCACCTGAGAAGACATGAGATATCTCCAGGTTAGCAAACAAGAAAAGGAAGGTATCTATCCTTCAGATTTCAGAGGGAGTCAAAATATTTAAAAGGAAGGAAAAGATAGTACCTTCTTCCCTTTCAGCAGTTTAGAGGGAGACAACTATTGATCCAGTTGCTCCAGTTGATATTCCCAGAGACAATGCAATAGGCCATAAAAGGCATGTATGAGCTCGACAAACTTTGCAAGAGGCAGAGGGACATGCAGCTCCTCAAGGCACATTCCGAGAGAGAAAGAGACCAAAGATACTTTCAAGCTACTTTTCATCCATGAGCCACATTATTGATTCAGAGATTTCTTGTCATGGAGAAGCGACAAGTGAACAAGTATGGAAAGATGTCATGACAGAAGAATATCAGTCCATCTTGAAGAATGATGTATGGGATATTGTTCTGAGACCATAAGGGAAGTCTATAGTGACTTCCAAGTGGATCTATAATATCAAGCATGCAGCTAATGGAAGTATCAATAAATACAAAGAGATATTTGTAGCCAGAGGATTCTCACAAGTAGAGGGAGTTGACTATGATGAGACATTTGCTCCAATAGTCTGATACACTTTCATCCGTACTATCATTTCACTAGCTGTATCCATGGGTTGGAAACTACATCAGATGAATGTAAAGACATCATATCTCAATGGTAATATTGAGGAATAAGTTTATATCGAGCAACTAGAAGGATTCATGGTACACAACGAGAAATCTCATGTGTGCAGGTTGAAGAAATCTCTATATGGACTAAAGAAAGCACCCCATGCTTGGTATGAGAAAATGGATGGATTCTTGATGACTTTGGGCTTGAGCAAGAGTTTTGTTGATCCAAAGCTATATTATCATATTGTTGGTAACAAGTGCTTAATCTTGGTCCTATATGTATATGATTTATTCCTCACCAGTTCATAAATACTTATTGCTTCATGAAAGCAAGCATTGACTGTTAAATTTGAGATGAAGGATCTGGGTATGATGCACTACTTCTTGGGACTAGAAGTATGGTAGAGGACTGATGAGATTTTTCTGAGTCAAGGAAAATATACAGTGGAGATATTGAAGAAGTTTGGTATAACAAAGTGCAAATCCATGCCTACACCGATGGTGATGGATTTGAAGAAAATGAACGATGTTTCTACTGATTCAGGTGAGAATGATCCACATTTGTACCAACAACTGATTGGATCACTGATGTATATGGTTAACACCAGACCTGATATATGCTATGCAGTGAATGTAATTAGTCAGTTCATGAGTCAGCCGAGACAGACTCACTAGATAGAAATGAAACATGTATTGAGATATCTACGAGGCACAATTGGATATGGCTTGAGATATGCCTCCAGTGTAGACTTAAGTTTGCAGGGATATGTCGATGCAGATTGGGCAGGGATCACAGTGGGCAGGAAGAGCACATCTGGTTGTTTCTTTACCTTAGGGTCTTCCATGGTTTCTTAGTGCAGTAGGAAACAAGCTCTGTGGCCTTGAGTACTGCAGAAGAAAAGTATATAGCATTGAGTGTTGCGGTCTACGAAGCAGTGTGGCTTTGCAAGCTAGCATTGAGTGCAGCAGTCTGCGAAGCAGTGTGGCTTCGCAAGCTCCTAATAGATTTATTTGATCATGAGATGGATCCTACCATTATTCATTATGATAATCAAAGTTGTGTGAAGCTCTCTAAGAACCATGTGTTTCACGATAGATCGAAACACATTGAGATAAAATATCATTATATTAGAGACATGGTGTAGAGGAAAGAAGTACACATGAAGTACCTTCCTACACATCAGTAGATTGCATATATCTTCACCAAACCATTTTCCAAGATGAAGTTCGAGTACTTTCGTGAGAGACTTGGCATTGTGGAGAATTCCTCCTTAGCTGAGAGGGAGTGTTGATGATTACAGTTGCATGAGACATCCTCCATGACACATACTGAGTGAGTCAGCATGTGAGAGAGCCCATGAGTTGGGTGTGCACATGAGATGGATGTGTCGTTCCTCTCTGATACTGAGATGGAACATTGTGTGCCCCTGTGTGGGGAGGATGCCCATGAGATGGGTGTGTCCTTTGAGATGAAACAATATGTTCCCCTGAGAGGGGTGAAGGTTCCTATGAGATGGGTGTATTTTCTGCTCTGTGTAGAGAGTTGAGATGATGTGGTACTCCAGATGATTCTCCCATGAGACTCAGTGAGATAGAGATCTGTTGAGTAGGACATCCCTGTGGCTGAGCATAGGTGGACGTGACCCTAGTGGTTGAGCACTAGTGAGTGTGTGTCCAAATGATTCTCTTGTGAGACTCAGTGAGATAGAGATCTGTTGAGTTGGACGTCCATGTGGCTAAGCACAGGTGGACATGCCCCTAGAGGCTGAGCACTAGTGGGTGTGAGATATCCCTTGCTATATTTTCTAAGAGTTAGACTTACCTGTAACCCTAATTGTGATGTAAAGGGTATAAGTCATCCCCACCATAAAGTGAAAAGATAATTAATATGGTAATTATTAATTATATTCTGATTTATTGAGGTCGGCCCTATTGTGTCAATAGACACCAGTTTTGATGTGTCCAGTCTAGTATAAATAAAGGTGATTTCCCCATTGAGGAAACACAACACACATGTGCTTTTGGAAATTTTAGAAAGTACAAGTTCTAGGGCTGAAGTGTGCACCTCTCTTGGGTGCTAGCCTTCTTGGTTTTTGAGAGAACCCTTTTGTGTGCTAGGTCTATGGTGTGGGAGGTCTTTCTCTTGAGAATATAGCAAAGGATTGCTGGGTTTTCTTCCCTTGTTGAGAAGGGTTTCCATGATATTTCTTGTGTTCTTGTGCATGATATTTCTTCTTGTAATCTTGGTTATTGCAACAATTGTTAATGGTGTAGTTGCATTTGTCTATGGTTCAAGTAAATTCTAAAAATGAATTAAACCTCATGCTTGAGCCTAGCATAGTGAAAATTCAACAAAGACAACATTCAGGACAAGATATGGACATTATGAGTTTGTGGTGGTTCCATTTGTGTTGTCGAATGCACCAATTGTCTCCATGTGTCTGATGAATGGAGTGTTCAAGGAATATTTTGACAGGTTTGTAATTGTTTTCTTGGATGATATACCCATCTACTCAAGGAAAGAGGAGGAATGTGATCAAAATTTAAGGATGGTGCTACAAGTATTGAGAGAGAATTAATTGTTTGCCAACTTAAGTAAGTGCATCTTCTATCAAAGGGAGATTCATTACTTGGGCCATATTATTTCACAGGAGAGGATAGTTGATCCTGAGAAGATAAAGGCCATTAGAGGATTTCTAGTTCCAAATAATGTTACAAAGGTAAAATCATTCATGGAACTTGCATGTTATTATAGAAGATTCATTAAAGGTTTTTCAAAGATTGCAAACCCAATTACTTCTTAAAAGAAGGGCATAAAATTCGAATGGACTTTTGAATGTGAAGAAATATTTCAGAAATTGAACAATATTTTGACAAGTGAAACAACATTGAATATTATAGACCCTGTTAGCATTGAAAATGACCCAGGTTAAAATTTTAAAATTATTGGAAGCTTATTATTCTTGGATTTTATATGCTTCTATTTATTAAAGCATTTGGGCTTTTAAAATATTGCAAAAAACAAAATTTTTACATGCTTCTATTTATTAAAGCATTTGGGCTTTTAAAATATTGCAAAAACAAAATTATTGGGCTTGCAGCCCAAACTCCAATTGGATTTTAATATAGCCCACATCTAAGAAAGCATCTCAAACATCGAGGTCAATTTTCAACGACAACGCTCACAAATACCAAACACAAGTCAGAGCCTCATTGAAATGGCTTGAGGAAGGGGCCAAAAGGCTTCCCATTACACATTGATGAAAGCCAGAAGCCTTTGGAAACATAAAGAATTATATTTCCTTGTGCATATGGGATATACCAAATACAATCAACAACTGAGCACATTCTCAAACATCATTCATGCAAATGTCAAAACAATCAACAATACCACTACACAAGGCATCCTGGAGAGAACTGTCTTGGGACACCCACTTTCGCAACTATGGTGCAGATCTGCATGGGCCGAGATTTTTCATAGAAGGGCCCAACTCGATAGTGGGAGGAATTGTTATAAAAATTCTACCATCCGCTTTAATATGGAAACTATAGCTACACAGTTTGAGATACTGGATATTTTAAACAAAATTACATAATACACTGCAGCTCTTATGGTTCCTATTCCTTCATGAAAAAACTTGTTTATCTAATGATATTTGGAGGACAGGGTTCAGGTGATGAAATATATATAGATGTTATATGTAGAAGCCGCATACCAATATAAAAGGAGGGAAGGACTTGAATTGGATGGCCTGATAATGGTTTTCATCATTTTGAGTTAAAGTCCTTTGGTGGCTTGTTTTAAATTTAGCTCAATACAGGGTTTTCCAGAGCACGCCTCATCTTCTTAAAATTGAGATATAGGTGAAGTAGTGGCAACGGTATTGACTGTGGAAGGGAGTACGAGATCAAGAAATTGGAACACAAACTATTCTTGATAGTTTTTTCTAGTTCAATACCAAATTGATTTCTGATATGTCTTGACTATGGTTTCGAAAGAAAATGCAGTGGAGTAACCATTTTTTGTTCAAAATTCTTTCTTGCTGAAGGGCATAATTCTTTCTTGCTAAAGGGCCTCTGTATCGATTTGTGTATGGTGTTAGTCTAGATGTATTTCTTGCTAAAGATGAAAATGCGCTCTTGCAGAATTAGATTCCCCTGAAACAGGTTGCTTGTTGAAAACAAAATCCCAGTGCTTATAGTTTGAAACAAGGTAGACAAAGGAATCCCACTGCAAAAGGATCACGAGAAACTATGTTCGCATTTGGAGTTTATGATCCAAATATTTTAAAATTGGTAATGTGGTTTTGAAAAAAGGTTATGATTGTTGGATTACTGAGAGGGGGGGGGTGAATCAGTAATAGAGCAATTTAGTCCCTTTTAACCATATAATCCAAGTGCTATATCAATGAAGCATTATTATCCAATAATTGCAGAGTAAATAAGCAATGAACAATCATACACATACACAGTACACCAGTGTTTTACATGGAAACCCAAATCGGGAGAAAACCACGGAATGTTTTTTCTTATATGTCTTGAAGAATTACATTC